>JANAVB010024992.1:0-12487 GCA_029216955.1 Iris pallida
ATTTTTAGAATTTTTAGAATCGTGATGACCAAGCATTGTCCGGCGCAACTTGACTTAGTCAAAACTTTTCTAAATTTAAAGTATTCCAAAACTTTGTAATATTTTTAAATTTTGAAAACTTTGAAGGGGGTCTTGTAGAGCCTAAAAATTAAGTTGTGCCTTGAATATACTGATCAGTGATCAAATTGCGCCCCAAAATTAGGTTGCGCCACTGATCAGGTTGCACCTTATATCAGACTACGCCCAGTCTTTTTGCGCAAAAACCAACGTGGCATCTGACACTTAATGGTCATCATTACCTAACAACACTGACAACTGACACAATAGTGAACGAGGAAAATCTCTTCGAATCCCGTAAATTGTGCCGCTCAAGGGAAGTTGGTGGACAGCTGTCCTGTACGCTTCGTGAGTTGCGCCCAGGCGCAATCTAAACAAAATCCTTAGTTGCGCCTGGGCGCAACCTGAATGACTTTTGCTCAGAAGCCGCCACGTGTGTAGGCACAAACCAAATCAAGCGCAATTTGACATGTTGACTGAAGCTCGCGCAACCTGATAAAGTTGAAACAACTTACATTCTAAAGCAGGATAACGTGGAGCATATGCCACTAATCTCTCAAGACGTGTCTACTATCCTGTACACGATCACGCGCATCTAAATCATATGATGCTATGCGTCTAAATACAGTTAGTACACTATTGCCAACTGAATGAAAGTTGGCACAACAGGAGGTTAGCGCAACTCAATGTGGCACAATCCAGCTTCGTGCACCATCAGAATAACTGCTAAAACAGTTATTTCAAGAACTCTATAAATAGAGTTTCCAATTATTATCAAACACACAGACAGAGATCAAGAACTCTTGCAAAATTACTGTTGCGTTCTCTAGAGGCTACAGTCTTCAAGTTCACATAGTCCAAGGGATTAAGTGATCATTTTCTGATTAGATTCCTAAAGTTATATTTCCCCAAAATTTATTGCATTTTGTACTCTTTTACAAGTTTAGAATAAACAAATTTTGTTTTTTGCAAACAATGTCCTCATAAAATTTTGAGGTTTTAGCCTCCGGATGAGCATCCAGGAAGTAGACTAACACTTGGCCTTTGACTCCTTTTTACGGGACAAATACCATATCATAAGGTGAAAGTAGTATTGCCCACGTAGCAAGGCATGCATTCAACACACCCGGTTTGGTCATGAAAACCCTGAGGGAATTGACCCTGAAGATAACATGAATTGTCTGTCCCACTATGTAATGACGAGTTTTTTGAATGACGAAAACCAGGACAAGACATTCTTTCTCAACAGGGATGTATTTATGTTCAGCCCCCTCCAACTGTCGACTGAGGTAATAAATATCTTACTCATGGCCTGTAGCGTTGTTCTGGACCAACAAATCACCTATAAATAATCCATGCCCCGGACGTACAGTAAAAAGGGTTTTCCCATGACTGGGCTACTAAAACTCGAGGGTTTGTAAGGTACCCCTTAATGTCTTCGAAGGCTTGTTGGCACTCTTTGGTCCAAATATAAGATATTATTTTCTTTATCAGTTTAGTGAATGGCTTACAGCGTCCCAAAAGGTTAAAGATAAACCTTTGGATGTAAGCTAAGCACCCTTGAAGATCGCAAAGTTCAAGAAGGTTCTTCAACATTGAATTTCAATGATAGCCTTTGTATTCTAGGGAACGACGTGGATCCCCTTTGAAGTGATAATAAAATCCAAGAACTTTCTGCAGGATACCCTCAAGAAGGACTTGGTCGGGTTCATCTTGAATTGATGTTCCCTCATTTGATCGAAGACAGTCCCTAATTCATGGAGGAGATCTTTACGGAAATTACTTTTGATAACGATGTCATCAACATAATATTCGAATGTCTTATATAAGTATTTGCAAATATAGTACTCATGGCCCACTGGAATATAGCACCTGTATTCTTCAGACCAAAAGGCATCACATGGTAGCAAAATAACCCAATATGAGTCCAAAATGACATATATTTTTGGTATTTTGGGAACATCTTGATTTGGTTATAGCCTGAGTAACCATCCATAAAGGAAGTGCGCTTGAATCCACAGGTGTAGTCAACCATTACATTGGTGATAGGCAACAGAAATTCATCTTTTGGACCAAGATGCATTCAGATTACGAAAATCTAAACATACCCGGATCTTTTGTTCTTCTGGACGACTGGGATAATATTCGCTACCCAATCTGGGTGTTGTTCCTCGCAGATGTAGCCACTTTCTATATATTTGTTTACTTCAGCTTCAATACCGTTCATGACATCCGGATGGAATCGCCATTGCTGTTGCTTCACTGGCGTAACATTTGGTAAGATATTTAATTTATACACGGCGATAATTAGACCCAGACCCGGTATATCTTTATAGCTCCAGGCGAAGACATCTATGTATTCTCTTACAAACTCGATGTGAGATTCACGATCTTCCCCTCTTAGGCTTTTGCTAATAAAGATCAGCTTGGGAGAAGAGTCATTTCCTAGATTGACTTGTACAACCTCATCTTCGATGGAAGGCTCGCGTTGTTCGAAGCGTTTCTCCCAATGAGAATCAAGTTGTTGAACCCAAGGTTCGACTTTGAAGGGCTCAAAGAATTGGTCATCTTTATCGACCTATTCTACAGACGTATTATTCGCTGATAATGTCTTCCGGAATTCTTCTCCGATGCTAACGTCGGAGTCATAAAAAGAGTCCGAAGAATACAAGTGTGCTTCTTCCATGAATGGTAAAATCTTAGGAGACTTGAATAAGGAATACCCTAGACCACAACGGGTCTTATGGTAATATTAGTCAGACTCTTCCTTAGGGACATTAATCTTAACTGGCAAGTGGCAACCTTTTCCATAGTTAAGACCCATATTACGGTTCAAATCATACCCCGTCTTCTGGATGATACGTCGGGCTTGAGGAGTGTAGTGGCGAGTCTGCACCATATCGGTTTCATGTTCTGACTCACGAGGGATATGGTTCCGAGAACCTTCCACTCGACGAAGGTGATAGGCATTTCTCCCTTCTTTCGGCTGGTAATATAAAATATGCATCGCGTACGGGAGCACTAGGCTCATAGAGTAAGCTAACATCATTTGTGGCTGTAGCGATAACCTCAGACTTTGCTCAAAAGAATATATAACAAGATAAGAAAAGTAATCCGAAGGCATCCCTTTATTGATAAATATGATAGATTGTTTGTCAAGGCTATATCAAATACAGGAAAATGAGGTACAACAATGGCCTTCTGATTATCACCCCAGTATCTGCGATTGGTAGGACTGAAAAAGGAAAAGGCAGACTGCACAACTTTACAATGAGGGGACTAGCTGAGGTATTTTCTCTTGTAGACGGCATTCCTTTCAGCCGGACTAACGGGGTTGGAGCCATCAACGGAGGCTCGGCCGTTGGTGCTGTAGGGTGTTCTTTAATCTTACTTTGATATGCCCGTCGGAGGAGGTCTCATCTTCTGTCTCGTCATCGGCATCCTCACCTGAGCCCTTTTGATGATTCTTTCAGAATAGATGAGATTCCATGTAGTAGACTTCAACCCCTTTGAAGGGATCGATGTCTGCGAACTCAGTTTTTACTACACCGTCGTTATTAACATATTTGAAGCCCTAGTATAGGGTGGACAACACGATCATGTGTTCATGTATCCACGGTCTCTCTAGTAAGATGTTATAGCTGGCGTCTGTGTCAATAACGTCGCAGGTTGCCTCAGTCTTCAGATCACCAATTTGAATTTTTAGGCAAATTTTCCCCTCTTGACAGCTTTTACCGTTATTAAAACCACTAATCATGGTCTGGGTTGGAGACGGCCAATGCATCGGAATCCCTAGAGTATGAAGTAAGCGTTGGAAAATGATGCTAACGGACGATCCAGGGTCGATGTGCATGCGATCGACCTTGAAACGCACCAATATATCATGTACAATACAAGGATCTGGCATGCCTATTATTCTTCAGCAGCATGTCCTGCTGTAAAAACATAATGCTTGTCATAGTTTCCATCATGCTGCGACATTGAGGACAAGTAGCGGGGTCCTCTTCTAGTTGTTGTATTCGTCCTAAATAGGATTCGGTGTGCTGCAACGCCTCGCTTAGAGCCTCTCGAGTCTTCTTGGGGAGACGAAGAAGCTCGAATAAGATAGTATGGGTGGAGTGTTGGCCAGTTGTGCTAAGATGTCAAAATTATAGGCCCTATCTAGCCCCACTGTCATTTCTTTTCTGAGGGGTTTGTCAAAATGCCCCTCTTTATATTTCTTCTTATCCGTTGCTGGCGATTGGGATGAGCTAGGATTTGTAGACGGTAAAGTCGGCGATGCCTCTTTTCCAAGGGTCTGTTCGTAGTCGCGTGAGTAAACCAGACTAGTTGGTGTACTGTCGTAGGCACCCAAAAATAAAACCTTTACTCTTAAAATGATTTGTAGAAGTGAGAGTAAGGATCAATCCCACGAGAGTAATTAGTATAAATTTTATGCTATGTGAATAAGGATGGGGGAGGTCTTGATATAATAAAAAAAATTTAAGAAGAGCTAAAAAAACAATTAAAGTATTAAAATGAATCAAGGGAGGAATATTGGTTTTAGTGAACATTCACCATTGGAAATCATAAAATTGATCATCGATGCAAGCATAAATTTAATCATACATTGAATATTTACCGTTGGAAGTATCTTCCTATCTCTCTTCGGCTTAGTTAATTAGATACAAGCGACCTAATTAACTTTAATTACTAAATAATCTCAGACAAGCGCTAAAGATTTAATCTAGCAATTTCTTAAAGAACAAAGAGATCGATAAAGCAAAACAATACAAGCACAAGCGGTTGTATTTAATTTGTCAAACATTTTTCTCCTAAGATCTAATAAAACAAAGCAGTTTATTAAAGCTTGGTTGCTTCACAAATTAGAAACATCAAACTATTACGGATTTGATATCTAATTTAGCGGTAGATCGAAATGAATAATAAACTAGTAGGCCTCCTAGTAATTAAACAAAACAATCATAAAAGTTGGCATAGAAAAATTCAACATTCAAAGTATAACTCAAATATAAAAACAATTTAGATGTCACAAGTTTACTGATTCCAAGGCTTCCGTACACTTTGACCAACAAGACTTTTAGCCGCACATGTTCATCAAAACTTCAAAAGAAAAGTTAGAGAAGAAGAAGAAGAAGAAGAAGAGAGTTGTGTTGTGTGTTGTCTTCTCATGATTTCTACCCCCTTTTATACACCATAAATTAGTTTTTTCAAGCCCATAATATCTTCCCACATATCCTCTAAAAGTTACAACTTTTCAAACCAAATAGAATAAGTCATAGAATAAGTAGAAAAATGGTTATTTTGGTTCCTATTTTTGTTCACAACATCTTTGACCCAACTTCAAGTCTGATTTCGTCCATGATGCAACTTGATTTGCGAAAAACACAAAATATAAAAGTTGTAGCCCTGTGTCTTAGCTTTCCAAATCTTTTTGAATCACCTCCATTGCTTTTCGGATGAGAAGGTTATGGTCATTTTGGTAAAAGGTGTCAAAACTGTCCAGAATTGTAATTTAGCTCCATTTTGCACATAGTGTCTCCAATTGCAACCTAAATCAAAATAGAAATATAATGAGTACCTTTAGTCATAAAATGAGCATAAATGGGGAACATTAAGTGATAAAAATATAACATTTTATGTTCTCATCAAATACCCCCACACTTAACTTTTGTTCGTCCTCGGACAAAACTGTTATTTATTTATTTTTTTAAAAACAAAATCAAGATTGTAATGTCATAAATAAAGAATACCATGCTCTTCAAAACTCATAACATATCATAAAAATATATTCTTAAACAATTTCTAATTACTTAGTAAGTAATTTTTTATTGAAGATAGAGTAAACTAAATTGGTAGATCCTCACGGGAATAAACACTCAACTCTCATATATTTGAAGGGTGTGTGTTTCGCTCAAATTCATTCCAAAAGAAATGATCTACAATAAGCTTGCATATCTTCTCATTCTCCCACCACTTGGACCATTTGCATAACACAAATCATAAGGACTTTAAAGCAATCACCCCATTTAGTTTCTTCAAATTGACCTTAAAGCATTCAACATACCCCTTTATTGGAATTGGAGGAAGAATTATGAAAATGAATATCAAAAGTAATTTCCTCCATCACTTTTTTTTTCATTACTTCTTTCTTTCTTTTTCTCATCATCTTTTTTTTATTTTATTTTTTCATTTTCATTTTTTTTGCTTTTTTCATTTTTTTTATGATAGAACTCAAGAATTTGAGAATAAAAATATGTAGCCAAACTAAAAATTCAGATACCCCCACTTATTTTTATACACCCATATATATCATAATGCTCCACTAGTTTTATGGCCTAGGTAAGGATATTTTTTCAGGTTAAAGCTTGTAATGGGTTCACAAAAATAGAAGCAATAAGGCTCAAAGGGGTTCAACCAAAGGAAAAATAATTATAGGGTAGGCTATTTGGCTTATGTAGCGTGTAACAAAGATGGCCTTAATCATATTCATGTATGCATGTGCCGATGTGACATCGAAGAGAATCTAAGCAAGTTCTAGAGAAACAAGTCCATGGAAGAATATCTCTTATCAAAGAAAATAGTGAGACTGATGTGTCAGTCTAACGGCTTAAAATCTCACCGGCTTTTTTCTACCAAATTTAGTCACAACCATCCTCAAGGAAAATAACTATACTAATTAATTCTATGTTGAAAAGAGTATTTATTCAATCATGTTATGAATTTGGCAAACTTAGTTAAATCTTCCTCATGACATACACAACCAAAAATGATTGAAAATCGCAAAAAACCAAAAAAAAATTTGAAAATAAAATAAAATAAAACTTTATTAAAAACCACAAAAAAATAAAATAAAAACACTTTTTTTTGAAACATAAAAAAAACCTGAAACAACTTAAAATAATTTAAATTCATCCACCACATTTAAACTGAAATTGTCACAATGTAAGGCTAAATGCAAAGAAAATACAAAAATAAATAAAAAAGAAATGCAAGAATAAGAACAAACTCCCCTTGGGTTGCCTTCCAAGCAGCGCCTTTGTTTAATACGTCGTTGGCTCGACTTTATGCACACTTGACATAACTATGAAAGGGTTTCTCATCTTGGATAGAGGCTTGCAAAATAGATGGCAATTGCCAGTTGTTAGAAATTGATAATGCCATATAAGGAAAGTTACATGACTATTGCATTTTTAGAAAATTACTAAATGCTGATACAGTTTCCTGCAAACTAGAACTCAAAGATAACTCCTCATTCCCTTTCTCAAGATGCTCACTGATGGAAATTTCCAATCCATCTTTGCCATCAAGTTCAAAAACTTCTTGTGCATTAGGTACTACGTTGTCATTAGGAATGTTCGTGTCTACAACACTATTTCTTCTTGTTGTTTTGACGATGTATGTACTTCATTTACTCGGATGCCAACCTCTTTACCATTTTTTAAAATAATTGTATATGCATTTTCTTTTATATTTACTTGAGATGATAATGTTTCCAAACTTTGAGCCTCCAGCTTGTTAATTATTGTAGCCATTTGGCTCATCTGATTGTTCATACTTTGGATGCTGGCCCTCGTCTCTGTTGAAATTGTAAAGTATTAGTGGCAAGATACTTAACAATATCTTCTAAAGACATACCAGAGTTAGAAGTTTGGCCCAATTGTTGTTCATGGGGATATGGTTGCTTGTATTGTTGGTAACTTTAGTTGATTTTGAAAGCCGGAACGATGTGATCGTGGATTTTTATAGTTGAAATTGGGATGATCACTCCATCCTAGTTTGTACGTCTTTGAATAGGGATTATACATCATTTGTGACTCTCTATGAAATTCACATGTCTCATTCACTTCATCATTAGGCTGCTCTTGCAGAGTTGGGCACATATCAATTGGATGCCCTTCTACTAAACAAATCCCACAAGCCATTGCTATTTGCATATTACCTACAACCATTTGATGAACAAGAGAAGCTAACTTGCAATTTGTTCTTCAAGAGAAGAAACATTTACCTCATTAGCGTGCTTAGATGGAAGAACCAGCCAAGTGACAAATTGTTGAGAATTGGTCGCCATGTCCTGTTCAAGATTTTTTTTTGCTAACAAAAAGAAATTATTTTAGTACACGAATAAAATAAATAACACAAGAGGCACAAAAATTAACCAAAATTACTCCCCAGCAACGGCGCAAAATTTGGTGTGCTGTCGTAGGCACCCAAAAATAAAACCTTTACTCTTAAAATGATTTGTAGAAGTGAGAGTAAGGATGATCCCACAGAGAGTAATTAGTATAAATTTTATGCTATGTGAATAAGGATGGGGGAGGTCTTGAATATGATAAGAGAAAATTTAAGAAGAGCTAAAAAATAATTAAAGTATTAAAATGAATCAAAGGAAGGAATATTGGTTTTAGTGAACATTCACCATTGAAAATCATAAAATTGATCATCGATGCAAGCATAAATTAAATCATACTTTGAATATTTACCGTTGGAAGTATCTTTCTCTCTTTTAGGCTAGTTAATTAGATACAAGCGACCAAATTAACATTAATTACTAAATAATCTCAGACAAGCGCTAAAGATTTAATCTAGCAATTTCTTAAAGAACAAAGAGATCGATAAAGCAAAACAATACAAGCACAAGCGGTTGTATTTAATTTTTTCAAACGTTTTTCTCCTAAGATCTAATAAAACAAAGCAGTTTATTAAAGCTGGTTCCTTCAAAAATTAGAAACATCAAACTATTACGAATTTAATATCTAATTTAGCGGTAGATCGAAATGAATAATAACTGTAGGCCTCCTAGTAATTAAACAAAACAATCATGAAAGTTGGCATAGAAAATATTCAATATTCAAAGTATAACTCAAATATATAAAATAATTTAGATCTCACAAGTTTACTAATTCCAAGGCTTCCGTACACTTTGACCAACAAGACTTTTAGCCGCACATGTTCATCAAAACTTTAAAAGAAAAGTTGGAGAAAAAGAAGAAGAGTTGTGTTGTGTGTTGTCTTCTTATGATTTCTACCCCCTTTTATACACCATAAATAAGTTGTTTCAACCCCACAATATCTTCCCACATATCCTCTAAAAGTTACAACTTCTCAAACCAAATAGAATAAGTCATAGAACAAGTAGGAAAATGGTTATTTTGGTTCCTATTTTTGTCCACAACATCTTCAAGTCTGATTTCGTCCATGATGCAACTGGATTTTCGAAAAAACACAAAATATAAAAGTTGTAGCCCCGTGTCTTAGCTTTCCAAATCGTTTTGAATCACCTCTATTTCTTTTCGGATGAGAAGGTTATGGTCATTTTGGTAAAAGGTGTCAAAACTGTCCAGAATTGCAATTTAGCTCCATTTGCACATAGTGTCTCCAATTGCAACTTAAATCAAAATAGAAGTATAATGAGTACCTTTAGTCATAAAATGAGCATAAATGGGAATATTAAGTGATAAAATATAACATTTTATGTTCTCATCACTAGTTCTGGTTACTTCTTCCCTTTCTTCATTGGGCGCAGATGAGACCCTAGTTTAGGATTTAACCTTTTTCTATTTGACTTTGGCGGTAGAACACGTGATAGGCCGGGTTAGGTCGTCGGTAAGGTTAAGGTGCACCCACATTACCTCTCCTCGAGGTATTTTAACGGGCACTAGCCCAGATGATTGAGCAGCTGGGAGGTTGATGACCTCGATAGTTGTTTTTGGGATCGGGACGACCCTATCTTGTGCCTCCGTTAATAGGAAATTAACAAATTGGAGGGTCACCATATTGGTAGAGACCACCTTTTCTTCAAAGTCCAGTGGAAGAACATTGGCATCGACCAATCTCTGAATATGGTTCTTCAGGATGTAGAAATATCGAGTCACGTGGTAGACGTAGGATGATAGTGATAATACTTGGGATCATCCACCTTGTCTACCTTGTCAGGAAATCAAGAAGGGGGAAGTTGGAGCTTTTCACCCTCGAGGAGTACATTGAGTAGTTGCAACGCATCCTCATCCTTGAAAGAATAGTTTTCCTTTTGTACCAGGGTCTATCGGGCTTCTGAGTAGGAGCCGTATCCTGACTGAGGAAAGCTCATTTCCAACAAATGAGCCTCCTTAGCTTTTCTTTCGGAGTCATCAGCATTAATGATGAACGTAACCTAGTCTGTGTGACTGGAGAAACCATTCTAAAGTTTTATCAGGGTCTATCGGGCTTCTAAGTAGGAGCCGTATCCTGACTGAGGAAAGTTCATTTCCAACAAATGAGCCTCCTTAGCTTTCCTTTCGGTGTCATCAGCATTAATGATGAACACAACCTAGTCTGTGTGGCTGGAGGAACCATTCTAAAGTTTTATCATAGGTAACTAGCCTTTCTGACAAGTGTCCATCAAAACTGATTCGGGGAACGCTGGCGGTAGTCTTAGTGCATCTTGCCGAAACCATTCAATATAGTCCCGAGGAGACTCCTTGTCCTTCTGAGTGGTGTCCAACAGAGTGGACATTGTCACGTCCATTCCCAGTTCATAGAATCGGGACATAAGTAGGTGCTGAAGATCGTCGAAGGTCGACACACAATTGTCTGGCAGACTGTAAAACCAATCGTAAGTGACTCCTTTCAAGACACCAACAAACAGATTTACGAGAAAAGTATCGTCTTTTGATAGATGTCCCATCATAGTTCTAAAATGATACAGATGTTGACGGGGAGATCCTCTCCCGTCGAAGGGAATAATGGACAATGGCTTGTATTTAGGAGGATAGACCACCTTATTCCATTCAAAAAGAAAAGGTTGACTAAGCCACAATTTCTATCGTGATTCTTGTTTATCTTTGGCATCAGCTCTTGCTCGGAGATCTCGTATGGCTTCGAGAACTTCTTCCGACGTTGTTGGTATAGATGCTTGCGACAACGTATGGTTACTAGTCGTGGACTGTAGTGCCGCATGGTGACTTATAGTCGGATGATTGGGGGCATTGGATTCCCCATTATTCTTTGGCTCCGGAGCTTGAACCTGCGGTTGCGACGTAGTTTGGGCCACTATTCATTTTGCGACGGTCTTTGTCAAGAGAGCCAAGTTAGCGTTTATAGTTTGCATTATTTCTTCGATCATGTCAAAGTGTCGGCTATCCTGGGATCTCTGTTCATCACTTGCCATGTTCGACGGCATGACACAGGTACGAGCGGATTGCTCTCTTTATATCCCTGACTCCTATGCTTCATTCTCGGTGGTGTAAGCAATCATCTGGGAGTAATCACAAATGTCGAGATTCTGATCCTCCTCGGTCCCTGCGGCTTCAGAGGTATACTGGGGATGGGTGCCCCTAGCGCCTTCGATTCGATTCCATGGGAATCACTGTTCCTTTGGAACGTAGGGTGTGGTGCAGTACCAGGAGTTGGCTACCCCTTGTGTTTTGGGTGTACCGAGGGTCAGTACCCCTAACTTGGTCAGTATCAGGTACAGGACACTGAGTACCCCCAGCTTTCGGGTCTTCGGGCAAGAGCTTAGATTTGGAACGAGTGCTCTAAAAAACCCTGATGTTGGACACCGCCAATTGCTGCTCTTGAGTCGTTTCTTCGGCGTACTGACTGAAGGATTGGAGTTCTTTTTGTCCAGAGGGGAACTCCTTGTAGCGTGGCATGAGGCGAAGAGTTGCTCCTCCTCATCATTCAGATCGCATCCATTCGTCGAGATACTATCGGCCGGATGTGGTAGACTGTAGCCGTTAAAACATGGATTATCTTTTTGGAAATGCTGCTGATTTTGCATAGCAGCAGTTGATGACTATACTAGTATATGTGTGCCCAACTAAGGGTATTTTTTGTGTCGTATCTACAGTTGGTCCTTTCACTTTGCGTTTGTGATTAATCACGTGATGCAGATCGTGAGAAGGAAGATTCACTTTTATGCCCTCTTCAAGCCTCTGAGTACACCGAGTGTTGTGGCATATAAGTGAAAGTAATTCTGAACCCACTCCCTATGCCTACAACAAATTTAGGCATCTGGGGGACTCTGCAGATTGGTCTAGCCCTAGCCCCAAGACGTGTGTGCAGGACCTATAGAATTTTCTATCGGGCACACGTGTGACAGTCAGAGGCGCAAGCCTCTTAATTACTGCTCGTACGGTAGTGTTGGTGCACATAGCACCAGAAGCTTGTGCTGACTTTGGACTACAACATGCAAAGCCTTCATCTTGAGCTCATTTACGTGCTTGGGGCCCGTAGTCACCCAAACGGTCCGAGGCTTTAAATTTGCCTTGGGTCAAATTGTTCCTACGCCTATTGGCAGGCCCGTGTTCCTTTTGCAGCACTTCCTTCGAGTAACGAGGGTTGTACTTCCCAAAGTTATACGCCTGATAAGGAACAGAGAGTGACGCCGGCGGAGTGCTAAGCGAAAGTTGCACTGGCACATGTACACTTCTTCAGCGGGTTGTGGGTA
>JANAVB010024993.1:15000-17500 GCA_029216955.1 Iris pallida
CAGCAGCGGGCCTTGCTGCACCGGGGCGCGTCAACGATAGGGTCGTGGGGGATTTCGTTCGCACAGCATCCCATTTTGCCCGCAAAGCCGCACCTACTCAAAATTTGTTGCGCCGCCCAAATTTCAGCTCAACTCGCTTCCCCCTATAATAGATTTGCAGTTTTATTGTTGGGCTGACTCCGGGGTACCAAAGTGCTTGAGGAGCTTGTCATTTTTGGGGAAAACGCGCCCAACCTCCCGCTCGGTCGGGGGGGTTCGAAACTGGCACGAGTTGCGGCAGATTCTGTCGCACGGGCTGAGAGCTGCGCGCCGCGCGCAGAGAAACAGCTGCAACGCCTCGCCTCGCGCTGGGACGCGAGCGAGGCGGGCGGCCCGTGCAGCCGTTCGATGCGCTGGTCGCCTCAGCGCGCCGCCGCGAGCCCGTGCTCGCCGATGCAGCCTGTCAGGCCCACGCCGTGGGCAGAAACTGCCGCGCGACAGAAAACGTCGCGAACCGTCGCGCACCCAAAGCCAGCAAGCGCCCGGTCGCTGGATCGCCGCGCGCGGGCAGCCGTTCGACGCGCCGTGCACCCCCCGCGCGCACGGGATTGTGGCGCGCGACGAACATCCCCCCCTTCACCACCTACTCCCCTATAATAGATTTGCAGTTTTATTGTGGGGATGACTCCGGGGGACCAAAGTGCTTGAGGAGCTTGTCATTTTTCTCGCGCAGCCGCAGGCCGCGCCCGGTGCTCGCCGATGCAGCCTGTCAGGCCCACGCCGTGGGCAGGAATCTGCCGCGGGGCAAACGAAGTGCCGCGAGGCACACAAACCGCAGCATATGCGCACCCGGTCGATCCCGTGCAGCCGATAGGGCCTGTCAGGCCCACGCCGTGCACAGAAAATCTTCGTGCGCGCTGTGAAAACTGCTGCAACGCATGCGTTTCTGTGTCCCGTGCGGCCGACAGGGCCTGTCAGGCCCACGCCGTGCACGGAAATTCTTTGCATGCGCAGAAACTGCTGGAACGCTTGCATTTCCGTCCCCCGTGCGGCTGATAGGCCATGTCAGGCCCACGCCGTGCACGGACACTGGTTGCGTGTGCAGTAACTGCTGCAACTTGAGGGTTCCTCGATCCCGTGCGGCCGACAGGGCCTGTGAGGCCCACGCCGTGCACAGAAATTAATCGTGCGCGCAGAAACTGCTGCAACGCTTCCATTCCTCGGTCCCGTGCGGCCGATAGGGGCTGTCAGGCCCACGCCGTGCACAGAAATTCTTCGTGTGCACAGAAACTGCAACAACGCTCGCATTCCTCAGTCCCGTGCGGCCGATAGGCCCCGTCAAGCCCACGCCGTGGGCAGAAATTGTCGCGCGACAGAAAACGCCGCGAATCGTCGCGCAAGCAAAATTCGCAAGCGCGCGCTCGCTAAATGGCCGCGAGCGTGGAGCCGTTCGACGCGCCGTGCGCCCCCCCGTGCGCGGCGCGCGACGAACATCCCCCCTTCACCACCTACTCCCCTATAATAGATTTGCAGTTTTATTGTGGGGATGATTCCGGGGGACCAAAGTGCTTGAGGAGCTTGTCATTTTTCGCGCGCAGCCGCAGGCCGCGCCCGTGCTCGCCGATGCAGCCTGTCAGGCCCACGCCGTGGGCAGGAATCTGCCGCGGGGCAAACGAAAGTGCGCGAGGCACACAAACCGCAGCATATGCGCACCCGGTCGATCCCGTGCGGCCGATAGGGCATGTCAGGCCCACGCCGTGCACAGAAAATCTTCGTGCGCGCAGAAACTGCTGCAACGCATGCGTTTCTGTGTCCCGTGCGGCCGATAGGGCATGTCAAGCCACGCCGTGCACAGGAATTGTTCGTGTGCGCAGAAACTGCTGCAACGCTTGCATTCCTCTGTCCCGTGCGGCCGATAGGGGCTGTCAGGCCCACGTCGTGCACAGAAATTGTTCGTGCGCGCAGAAACTGCTGCAATGCTTGCGTTTCTGTGTCCCGTGCGGCCGATAGGGCCTGTCAGGCCCACGCCGTGCACAGGAATTCTTCGCATGCGCAGAAACTGCTGCACCGCTTGCATTTCTGTGTCCCGTGGTGCCGATAGGGCCTGTCAGGCCCACGCCGTGCACAGGAATTCTTCGTGTGCGCAGAAACTGCTGCAACGCTTGCATTTCTGTGTCCCGTGGTGCCGATAGGGCCTGTCACGCCCACGCCGTGCGCAGAAATTCTTCGTGCGCGCAGAAACTGCTGCAACGCGCAGAAACTGCTGCAACGCATGCGTTTCTGTGTCCCGTGCGGCGATAGTGCCTGTCACGCCCACGCCGTGCACAGAAACTGTTTGCATGCGCAGAAACTGCAGCAACTCGTGGGTTCCTCCGTCCCGTGCGGCCGATAGGGCCTGTCACGCCCACGCCGTGCGCAGAAACTGTTTGCTGTGCGCAGAAACTGCAGCAACTCGTGGGTTCCTCCGTCCCGTGCGGCCGATCGGGCCTGTCAGGCCCACGCCGTGCACGGAAACTGTTTG
>JANAVB010024994.1:0-25000 GCA_029216955.1 Iris pallida
GCCCCCCCCAAATCCGAGATCTTCGAGCCATGGGTCGATGACACGTGTCCTTTGACTCAACTCGTCCAAGATTTCAGCAACAGAAAGATCTTCTCCTCTGCTACGTGCCGGCTCACAACAGCAGTATGAAGAGTTCAACCTCCCAATCAGGGCGCATCATCCGTGCGCCCCCATCAGCAACTTCCACGTGGCGTCCCCACACCGGCGCATCCTACATGCGCGCATGAGCAGCCAGCCTGCAAAACTATAAATAGAGGGATCATTTCCTTCTCACCCACGGACAACAGACATAATCCACAACGAACATACGAGGAATCACCAGAGAGGCAGATACAGACACTCAACGTCTTCTTCCTCTCAGCAAGCTCCAGCACCCAGAGCAATCCACGCCTTCAGAGAACCGATAACCGTCGTCAGCCGTCAACGAAGTCAACGCATTACCACTCGCTCCATTGGCACTAAGGACCCAGCTTAAACAAAAGTGTGCTCCTAGGACTACGTCTAAGTCCTACATTGTAACACTGTTCTGTTTGTATTAAAGTTTTCAATCAAACAATTTTAATGGCAAACAGAAGGTTAGTGGGTTGGAAATGATGAAAGGGAGTAAAAGAGGAGTAATGGGGGATGTGAAGAGATGGGTAATAAATGAGATGGGAAGTTATGAAAGAAAAGATGAGAGGGTAATTAATAGGGATGTGATTGATGAGAAAGAATTAAAAGAGGGTTGAGAAGAATAAAGAGAGAAAGAATATAGGTGGGCCCAGATTTGGATTTGAAATTCTGTCCGCCGCGATCCGGTATACCGTCGGTATGTCGACGTATACCGACGGTATGCCGAGTTTCGAGACAGAACCTAATTCTGAATCGAAAAACGGCATGCCGCCGATATACCGCTGTATACCGTCGGTGTGCCGGCCAAGAAGAGTTACGGGTCAAAGGATAAAATGCCTAATTCTCGGCAAACGAAGGTGAAGCGATCTTCCGGGAGCGGTTTGGTAAAAATATCGGCTAACTGATAAGTATATCAATAAATTCAAGACGAATATCTCCCTTTTGTTGATGGTCACGAAGAAATGGTGTCTAATTTCAATGTGCTTCGTGCGTAAGTGACAAATCGGGTTTTTCGTGAATTGATTGAGCTAGTGTTATCACATTTAATAGGGGTGCAAGAATGAGAAATGCCATAATCTAAAAGTATTTGTGACATCCAAAGAATTTGTGCACAACAGCAACCAGTCGCAATATACTCGGCCTCAGTGGTTGAAAGAGCAACAGAATTTTGTTTCTTACTAAATCACGATACCAAAGACTTCCCGAGGAATTGACATGTGCCACTAGTGCTTTTTCGGTCAATCTTGCATCCGGCAAAATTCGCATCCAAAAAGCCGTGAAGCTCAAAGGATGAAGATTTCGGATACCAAAGCCCATGTTAATGGAGCCTTTAAGATAACAAAAAATGCGCTTAACGGCACACAAGTGTGATTCCTTTGGATTGGCTTGATATCGTGCACACAAGCAAACACTAAACATGATATCAGGACGGCTAGCCGTTAAATAAAGTAAACTACCGATCATACCTCTATACTTACGAATGTCGACCGATGTGCCATCTTCATCATTGTCAAGCTTTGTCGTTGTGGCCATAGGAGTCCTCATTGATTTGGATGAGTCGAGTTCGAAACGCTTGAGGAGCTCCTTTGTATATTTCGCTTGATTGATGAAGGTTCCTTTGGGTCCTTGTTTTTTGTAACCCCAAAAGAAAGAAAGTTCACCCATCATACTCATTTCAAATTCTTCCTGCATAACTTTAGCAAATTCTACACAAAGAGTGTTGTTAGTAGAACCAAAAATAATGTCATCGACATAAATTTGAACCAATAAGGAGTGCCATTATGGGATTTGATAAAGAGTGTTGTGTCGACTTTCCCCTTTGAAAAATTGTGAGAAACAAGAAAAGAGCTAAAGCGCTCGTACCAAGCACGGGGAGCTTGTTTGAGGCCATAAAGGGCTTTGTGGAGTTTGAACACGTGGTTAGGAAATTGAAAATCTTCAAAGCCGGGAGGTTGTTTAACATAAACTTCCTCCTTAATAATACCGTTAAGAAAAGCACTCTTAACATCCATTTGAAAGAGCTTAAAGTCATTAAAACAAGCAAAAGCACAAAGCATACGAATGGATTCAAGATGTGCAACCGGAGCATAGGTTTCGTCGTAGTCAATGCCTTCCTCTTGGTTATAGCCTTGAGCAACCAATCGGGCCTTATTACGAGTCACTAACCCATCTTCATTAAGTTTGTTGCGAAACACCCATTTTGTTCCAATAATGGGGTGATTGCTAGGTTTTGGGACAAGTTCCCAAACCTTGTTTCGCTCAAATTGATTTAACTCCTCTTGCATTGCTATCATCCAAAATTTATCAAGAAAAGCATCATTAACATTTTTAGGCTCTATTTGAGAGATAAAAGCCACGTTGGCACAAAGATCACGAGTGGAGGATCTAGTGCTAACACTGGAGGAAGGATCCCCAATGATAAGTTCCTTAGGATGATTGGTGACAAATCTCCATTCTTTTGGGAGATCCTTTTGAGGAGGCTCAAGAGGAGGAGACTCTTTTGTTGGGGTCACGACTTCATTGTTTGATGAAGAAGGACGATCTTAAATAGAGGAGTTCTCCAACCCAAACGAGATGTCATCAATATCCTCGGAAGAGGAAAATGTAGAAGAATTAAGTTCATTAAAAGAGACATTGATTGACTCTTCGACAACTAGACTTCTTTTATTAAAAACACGAAAACCTTTACTATGAGTAGAGTATCCAAGGAATATTCCTTCATAGGCTTTTTCTTCAAACTTGCCTAGGTTATCCTTGGTATTCAAAATAAAACAATTGCAACCAAAAACTTTAAAATATTCAATAGAGGGAATTTTGTCAAACCATAGCTCATAAGGAGTCTTCTTAGAAATAGGTCTAATCAAGACCCTATTATAACATGACATGCCGTATTAACGGCTTCCGCCCAAAAATATTAGGGAAGCTTATATTGATTTAACATAACCCGGGCCATATCGCCAAGGGTTCTATTCTTTCTCTCCACAATACCATTTTGTTGAGGAGTACGTGGACACGAAAATCATGTCCAAAACCATTCTTTTCACAAAATCTTTTAAATCGGCATTATCAAATTCTCCTCCATGATCACTTCTAATTTTTTAATAGAAAAATCTTTCTCATTTTGAACACGTTTACAAAAGGCAACAAATTTACGAAAAGTATCACTTTTGCAAGCAAGAAAAATAACCCAAGTAAATCTCGAAAAATCATCAACTAAAACAAAAGCATAAAGCTTGCCGCCAAGGCTAGCAACTCTACTAGGACCAAAAAGATCCATATGGATAAGTTGAAGAGGTCTAGAAGTACTCACAGAGTTGATTGATTTGAAGGATGACTTTGTTAACTTACTTTTCTCGCATTCTTCACACACTATATCCTTTTTGAATGGGATACTTGGGAGTCCTTTTACGAGCTTCTTGGTAGCAAGATGAGATGGTATCCATGTTGGCGTGTCCAAGCCTCATGTGCCAAAGCCAACTCTCATCGTTTTTAGCAACTAAGCACCTGTCATTGTTAGTGTCTTCAACAAGATATAAAACATAGATATTGTTTTATCTAATCCCTTCATAAACAATAGATCCATTAGAGCTATCGGTAATAAAGCATTTGAGCTTAACAAACTTGATATCATAACCATTATCGGTAAGATGACTAATACTAAGAAGATTGTGTTTAAGATTAGTAACAAGACACACATTCTTAATACAAGGATAAGGAGGGAAACCTATATTACCATTCCCTATAATGTGACCTTTGAGATTGTTACCAAAAGAGACGTGTCCTTCCTTCTTCATCGATAGCGTTGTAAATAATGAAGCATCCCCGGTCATGTGCCGTGAACAACCGCTATCGAGAATCCACTTGCTTCTAGCATGAGAAGGACTCTTCACCTACAACATAAGTTGAAGATGAACATTTTGGTACCCATGATCTTATGGGTCCTTGAGTGTTAGTCTTAGGAACCCACATAAAAACTTTCTTGTCAACAAGTTTCCTTGTATGACAATAATTGGTCGTACGTCCATGCAAGCCACAGTAATTACAAATCATAGAGGATTTAGAAGAAGATATGTGAGAATCATGCATATGTGAATCTCTAGTGCGAGGAGCTCTAGCATTAGTATTATGATGATAATAAAAAGCATGATGCGAAGTGTTTTTCTTAACAAATAGTCCTTTCTTTGTGTTAGAAAAGGATTTGTGTGTAGTGTTCATGTAAGTATGCCTAGCATTGTGATGAGTGTTGAGATGTCTAGGAGCATGCATGTGAGTAGTGTCCTTATTACCAAATTTCTTACTGTATAAGGAGATCATTATACTTAATAGAAGTGTCATATTCTCTCCTATTAGCATCTTGAACTTTGTGCATAGCAAATTCATAAGAACTTCTCATGGATTGAATCTCATCATCCTTTTTCTTGATGGTGTCAAGAGATTCTTGAAGCTTGAGTCGCAACGACTCTATTTCATCTGTGTCAAAGCAGGAGATTTTCCTTTACATCAATAATGATGCTTGAGAGTCTTTCTACTTCAAGTTGAAGAGCATCAACCTCTTTAAGAGATTTCTTATATTTATTCCTAACACCTTTGTGCTCTTCATGCAATTCAAGAATAGCTTTCTCCAAATCATCATAAGTAAGAGTATTTAAGGAGAGATCATCAAGTACCTCATCGGTTGCCATGAGACAGACGTTGGCATTGTGTTTGCACTCCTTGTCGTTGTCGGAGTCACTTGCATCACTCTCACACCAAATGCTTGTGTTGGCGAATTTTTTGGAGGACGAGCTTCCTTTGCTAGGCTTCTCGTACTTGCTTGAGTCTCTTCTTACCATCGGACAGTCCCTCTTGATGTGTCCGATTCTTCTACATTGATAGCACGCCGGATCTTCCTCATTGTCCCCTGAAGCGGTTGGCTTTGTTGAATTTGAGGAACTTCCGGAAGTGCTTAGCTGCGAGAGCTATTTCTTCATCATCGTCCGACTCATTGTCGTCGGAGCTATCCTTGGAGTAGGACTTAGTAACTTTGAGAGCGAGAGACTTCTCCTTCTCTTTGGTCTTCTCCTTCTCCTTCTCTTGAATGGAGGATTCCTCTTGATCCTTCATATCGAGTTCATGAGTCATTAGCTTACCCATGAGGGTCTCAAGGTTCATGACGGTTAGGTCGTTCCCCTCAATGATTGCGGTAGCTTTAGGACTCCAAACTTTTGTCAATCCTCTAAGAATTTTTCTGATCTTTTTATGAGCAGGATATTCCTTACCAAGAGAAGAGAGGATTAATAATATCACCAAAATGAGTAAACATGCAAGTAATAGATTCATCATGCTTCATTTTAAAGGACTCATATTCTTGCGTGAGTCTACTAATCTTGGATTCCTTCACTTGTGAAGTACCCTCGTGTGTGACTTTAAGTAACTTCCAAATCTCATTGGAAGTCTTGCAAGTAGAGATTCGGTTGAATTCACTACTGTCGAGCACAATAAAGAGCGTTCATTGCCTTGGCATCTCGACTCGCAAGCTTCTTGGTATTTTTAGTAAGTGTGTCCCGAAGGGTGTCAGAAGCAATATCCTCAATAACTCTGGAAGGAGTAGGAAGACCATTTATCACACAATCCCATAAATCGAAATCTATGGACTTCAGATAAATGCTCATCATAATCTTCCAGTAGTTATAGTTGGTTCCATCAAATAGGGGAGGCCTATTTGTGGAGTGTCCTTCATTGTGGAAGGTATTGATACTAGGGTTAGAGGCCATGGATCACTCAAAGGGTGTAAATCTAAATCAAGAGAACAAAGCTCTGATACCAATTGTAGAACCCTAGAGGGGGGTGAATAGGGAAATAAAAAATAACTAGTACAACAGAAGCAATATATGACAAATAAAAGTAAAGATAGAGAAGATCAAACACAAGATGTATCCTGGTATTCTCGCTTGAGGCAATCCAGTCCCGGAACTCTCTCCGTCTTAAATTCACTATTATATCAAATAGTACACACGAGTTTGGATCCGAAGAACTCGCCAACTTCAACACGAGTTTGGATCCGAAGACTCCAACTTCAACACACAAGTTTTCTTACGAAGGCTCGCCAACTTCAAACAAATGAGAAGAGAAACTTGTTGATCTTCTAACACGTGAAGATCAAAATTTACAACTCTTAAATACTCTATCACTTTGGGAGAGGATGACAATTAAAAGCTTGGAAGAGTATTAATGGTGGAGCTCTTGGTTGTTGAAAATTTATGGCAAGAGTTGGTGAAAGCCTCAAGAGAGAGAGCTTTCTTTTATAGAGAAACCAAGAATGGGTGGCATTTAATGCTCTGGATACAGCCAGACCGGCATGCCGTCGGTATGCAGCGGCATACCGTCGGTATACCGGTCAAATATAACGGTCATATTAATGACCGTTTGAGAGCATTAAATGCGGCCATTAATGCTAGTCAAAGCAATTCAAAAATCAAATTTATGAACCACGGTATACCGTCGGTATGCCGCGGCATACCGTCGGTATACCGACGTTTTGTCACAGCAAGTTTTGGGTTGCTAAAAACGGTATACCGCCGGCATGCCAGAGTATGCCGTCGGTATGCCGACAATTTGTCACAGCAACTTTTGGGTCGCTAAAAACGGTATACCGTCGATATGCCGGAGCATGCCGTCGGTATGCCGACAATTTGTTACAGCAACTTTCTGGACAATAAAAACGGTATACCGCCGGTATGCCGTAGCATGCCGCCGGTATGCCGCTCTGTAAGTAATTAATTTTTGACTTGTTCTTTTACTTGTCATCCGTCCTTAGGTGTTTACAGATATACCTAGACTTTGTACAGACACGAAGACTCTAAGCAGGAGGATGCCGTCTTATGCAAGGAGCGCCGGTAACTGCTTCAGTCTTCGATTGTAAAGGATGGTTGCACTTGAACGGAAGGACTTTATGTAGTAGAGCTTCTGAGAATATTTGAATCTGAAGACACAGAAAACTAAACTACGAAGATGCTGTTGATAATCAAAATAAAATGTGCCAACAATAATCATCCACCATCCCGAGCTGCTAACTAACTCCACGCAATAACTAACCTGAAGAGATCATCAGGTCCTCAGGGGACATAGCAAGATACATAAAAGCATGCCTATCTAGCAGTTTATCATGCAATAAAGTAAATACAGAAAATAAACGGGAAAGACCAATCAGCACGAAACCACGACTATACACGACTGGAAGAACCACTACGCCTAAACGAACTGCTGGAGAAGAACAAGAACACGATATCACGATGTCAATAGATAACCAATCGAATACTCAAACCCTCGTCCCTAGTGTGGACTCGCAGGTTTGAACAACTACTAGCCCTCGCCCCTAGTATGGACTCGCAGGCTAGCATCACCCTCGTCCCTAGTGTGGACTCGCAGGTGTGAACCATATACTACTAACCCTCGTCCCTGGTGTGGACTCGCAGGCTAGCATCACCCTCGTCCCTAGTATGGACTCGCAGGTTTGGACAGATAACTACTAACCCTCGCCCCTAATGTGGACTCGCAGGTTAGCTTAACTACTAACCCTCGCCCCTAGTGTGGGCTCGCAGGTTAGCTTAACTACTAACCCTCGCCCCTAGTGTGGGCTCGCAGATTAGCTTCAAGAATTTTAAGGCAAGGAGGTAAAGCAGTTCCGTTATGACTTATTCATCCTATGACACGATGCGACACAGTCCAAGTACAAGTGATGACACGACACGACTCAATCACGATACACGAAAAAACCAATCCAGTATGAACTACAGAATTAACAAGAACTATATATACAAATATCTAATATGAACTACAAGGATAACTATAAACAAGAACTATATATACCAATATCCAATATGAACTACAAGGATAACTATAAACAAGAACTATATATATACCAATGTCCAATATGAACTACAAAGATAACTATATTCAAGGCCTAAATATATAGCAAGCACGATGTACAAATCATATGTCAATAATCAACTAATAAAACTATATAGTAATAGAAATATGCATGTAAATAAACTGTAGAGGGAGGCAAGGTATCTTGCCAGGAGGTTGCACGCAGATCCAACAAATATATAGTCGACTGGTAAGCCAAACAGTCCAAGTCATCACAACTGTCTTCGAAAGCTGAAACAAACATTGCCAACATTCTCAGAATAGTCAAATTAGCTAGGATTGCCTGTCCTTAAGTCCAATTCTGGACACAGGGGCAGAACGATAATTTTGGGCAAAAACGATATTCGCCGTTGGACCCGCTTTGTACCGAAAAGCGTGTCAGAGTCAATGGTCTCTAAAGTCGTCAAACTACATGTCTACGGATCCAGCTTGATGATACGAACCCAACGGTATGTCCAATTTTGGATTTCGAGGGACCGTGCACAAAATTGCCCGTTGAATCGGACCGTGAGGCCCGCAAAACGGCGGTCCAATCAACTGTCTCAGAATGGGACCAAACTTGGCATACAGGACCAAAAAATGATACGGTCCTGATGGCACAAGTTTCGTCTTGATCTGACGAACGTGCACAAAGTAATTGAGAAGTGTGCACAAAGGTCGATACGGTGAATTTTGACGGATACGTATCAAATTCGTCGCGCACACGCGACCAATTTGAATTCCGTCAAATCCCATACGACTACGAAGCCGTTACGTACCTTTCGATTCTTACGGTACGTGACCACGTCGCCCGGAATGGCGGGACGCATGTCGTATCGGATAAATTTCTAAATTTTCGAAACTGTTTTCCTATATTTTTTATGATTTTTTCAAACTGTTTTCATTTGCTGCACAAAACGCTAAAAATATTTCTAATAATGGGGTTTTCTTCTCAATTATGTTGTCCATAATTCTGTTTAAATGGCTTTCATAAACTGCGGATGATTTGGCGAGAAATTGCCTTCCCAAAATAGTACCTGGTAGTTCTATTCTGTTTTTCCGAAACGTTGTTTGGTCCGATTTCGATTCGATTTCTCCTCGAATCCAATCCAGTTCAGTACGAACCAGATAGCAGTGCTCCTAGTCGATTATGAGGGCTGTCCAAACTAATTTATAGATCAAAAATCGATCGAGAATCGAGAGGGTTACAGGTTTACGAAATGGCATACCTTGCGGCCAAAAGCTGTTGTCGTTACAGCGCGCGCGCAGCACTTTCCGGCGGTTGTGCGGCGGTCATGCGGTGCTCAGGCGTCGGGTGGCCGACAGCGTAGGTCGAGGGTGTTAGGGAGGCACTGTGCGTTAGGGTTTCGATTTTTAATCCCTTCTCCCTCGATCTGCCTCTCGATAAATATGATGCGCGTTGTGTGTTAACAGGCGGCTGGACTTGCGGGATGGGGGAATTAAAGGGCTTGGCTATGCTGGGATTTCTCAGCTGGGCTTGCTGCTGCTGTTATGAGCCGGGCCTGGCTTGAGCCCGAGCTCAGCTGGGCTGGGCCTGGCTCAAGGGATGCTTCTTATTTTTTATTTTTTTCCTTTTCTTTTTCTTTTACTAACTAAATATATATATTCATATATGTATACACATATATGTATACGTTATTCACATATACATATGTACACCCGTATTTACTTATATATACATACGCATACGTATATATATATATAATCACTTGTGTATATATATATATATACATATACACAATAAATTTATATATATACACACTTATACAATATCTATGTATATACACGTATATATAATATATATTATATATAAATACACGTATACAATATTTATATATATACATACACATGCACACACAACATATATATATATATATATATATATAATATATATATATATATATATATATATATATATATATATATATATATTACTCATATACATATGTATATGTATTAATAAATTATAAACATAGTTACAAATCAACATATATATCCTGGTGTTTATACATATTTATATATAACTATTCCACAAATTCTATACAGGCAATACAATATTTTAAATACAATCAATAATAATAAAATAATATTATATAATAATAATCTCACTAGTATTGATAATAAAACAATAATAATAATAATATACAACAACGAATTACAAAATTCCATAATCGGCACTGTATCTACTTAAAAATATGTCTACAGGAAATCTTTGCGTACACTGGATGCCTAGCTGGGCTTGGGCTCAGTTCGGATCCAGTCCGGGCTAAAATGGTATAACTGGTTTCTGCAAAGTCAATAAATCTAATAATAATTAATTAAACTATTTCTAATGGTCATGCTATAACTTGGCCTGGTTTTCCTAGTTAGGACACACCGATGGCTTGGCACTCCTTTACCATGGCTAAACACTAGTCCAAACATGCTACTGCACTACCCGTGCCATGATTCCTAGTTGTATGGTACTTCAAAACTCAACCATTGCTAAAATCATCTACCGTAATAATTAATTAAATGATTATTTATAAAATTCTAAAATCACTAAATAAATAATAAAAATATTTTCAAGAATTTTCGGGAAGGGGAGCTACAAATCTACCCACCTTAAAAATAATTTCGTCCTCAAAATTCTAACTCATAATTATTCCTAAAAATCAAGGTCTACTATTTCCTTAATCTCTTCAAATTTAATTTCTCAAAAATATCTTATGGCCTTCTCTAGTCATCTTATAACTTCAAGTACTTGGGGACTTCTACCCACCTTTGGTCATACTACTCCTCAAAAAGGTCACTAAAATCTCATAATCTTCTAACTAGTTGCTAACAATTCTACCGACAGATATCTAGGCATATGCAACTATAATCCTCATTAGCTATCAGGCAACCAAAAATTAAATACTCAAGCAACATTGTACTATAACTTAAGAATTTCTGATAGATTCTAGACAGCACGATCGTTGTCACCCCGAAATAGAAGGAGACAAAAATCAAAGGTACGGAAACAAAGAAGTATAATCGAGAGCAAACATGGAGTTTTTAAGGACGTAGAGAATTTTTAGGAGAAATTTCAAGGCAGAGTGGATTGAGATTTTTAAGGGTTTAGTCAGATGCGCAGGCTCGTATCAGTACAGTTACGTAACCGATACGATATGCTCTGACCTGCATAGGCCACCAAAAAACTTGTCACGACCCCACCCGCTTTTCGGACGCGAGAGCGTGAGCAAGCCAGCTACGTATCGAACGGACTCCAGCCTGACTCGAATACGTAAACGCTGTCAAGGCTATGGTATACTGCCAAATCATGGCAAACAAATCTATATCTCAATCCACAATAAGAATATGAAACATGAATGAACACTATGGGTCGTGGTCTGCAGCCCACAAGCATATATGTCCGATAAGACTCTAAAGAAAGTAACAAGAGTCTAAACTGAATCAGGAAACATGATAAAGTAAGAAAGCACGAAAAGATAACAACGTAATAATAATACCTGAATCCACAAGCGGATTATCGCATCCGGACCCCACAAGTGTCATAATCATCCGCCATCCCGAGCTGCTAACTAACTCCACGCAATAACTAACCTGAAGAGATCATCAGGTCCTCAGGGGACATAGTAAGATACATAAAAGCATGCCTATCTAGCAGTGTATCATGCAATAAAGTAAATACAGAAAATAAACGGGAAAAGACCAATTAGCACGAAACCACGAGTATACACGACTGGAAGAACCACTACGCCTAAACGAACTGCTGGAGAAGAACAAGAGAACACGATATCACGATGTCAATAGATAACCAATCGAATACTCAAACCCTCGTCCCTAGTGTGGACTCGCAGGTTTGAACAACTACTAGCCCTCTCCCCTAGTGTGGACTCGCAGGCTAGCATCACCCTCGTCCCTAGTGTGGACTCGCAGGTGTGAACCATATACTACTAACCCTCGTCTCTAGTGTGGACTCGCAGGCTAGCATCACCCTCGTCTCTAGTGTGGACTCGCAGGTTTGGACAGATAACTACTAACCCTCTCCCCTAATGTGGACTCGCAGGTTAGCTTAACTACTAACCCTCGCCCCTAGTGTGGGCTCGCAGGTTAGCTTTAAGAATTTTAAGGCAAGGAGGTAAAGCAGTTTCGTTATGACTTATTCATCCTATGACACGATGCGACACAGTCCAAGTACAAGTGATGACACGACACGACTCAATCACGATACACGAGAAAACCAATCCAGTATGAACTACAGAATTAACAAGAACTATATATACAAATATCTAATATGAACTACAAGGATAACTATAAACAAGAACTATATACCAATATCCAATATGAACTACAAGGATAACTATAAACAAGAACTATATATATACCAATGTCCAATATGAACTACAAAGATAACTATATTCAAGGCCTAAATATATACTAGCAAGCACGATGTTCAAATCATATGTCAATAATCAACTAGTAAAACTATATAGTAATAGAAATATGCATGTAAATAAACTGTAGAGGGAGGCAAGGTATCTTGCCAGGAGGTTGCACGCAGATCCAACAATATATAGTCGACTGGTAAGCCATACAGTCCAAGTCATCAAAACTATCTCCGAAAGCTGAAACAAACATTGCCAACATTCTCAGAATAGTCAAATTAGCTAGAATTGCCTGTCCTTAAGTCCAATTCTGGACACAGGGAAAAAACGGTAATTTCGGGCAAAAATGATGTCCGACGTTGGACCGTCTTTGCACCGAAAAGCATGCCAGAGTCAATGGTCACTAAAGTCATCAAATACATGTCTACGGATCCGGTTTGATGATACGAACCCAACGGTATGTCCAATTTTGGATTTCGAGGGGCCGTGCACAAAATCGCCCGTTGAATCGGACCGTGGGGCCTGCAAAACGGCGGTCCAATCAACTGTCTCAGAATGGGACCAAACTTGGCATACAGGACCAAAAAATCGATACGGTCCTGATGGCGCAAGTTTCGTCTTGATCTGACGAACGTACACAAAGTAATTGAGAAGTGTGCACAATGGCCGATATGGTGAATTTTGACGGATACGCATCAAATTCGTCGCGCACACGCGACCAATTTGAATTCTGTCAAAGCCCACACGACCACGAAGCCATTACGCACCTTTCGATGCTTACGGTGCGCGACCACGTCGTCCGGAATGGCGGGACGCATGTCGTATCGGAGAAATTTCTAAATTTTTGAAACTGCTTTCCCATGTTTTTATGATTTTCAAACTGTTTTCATTTGCTGCACAAAATGCTAAAAATATTTCTAATAATGGGGTTTTCTTCTCAATTATGTTGTCCATAATTCTGTTTAAATGGCTTTCGTAAACTGCGGATGGTTTGGCGAGAAATTGCCTTCCCAAAATAGTACCTGGTAGTTCTATTCTGTTTTTCCGAAACGTTGTTGGTCCGATTTCGATTCGATTTCTCCTTGAATCCAATCCAGTTCAGTACGA
This sequence comes from Iris pallida, assembly GCA_029216955.1. Taxonomy (NCBI): domain Eukaryota; kingdom Viridiplantae; phylum Streptophyta; class Magnoliopsida; order Asparagales; family Iridaceae; genus Iris; species Iris pallida. The sequence goes on from JANAVB010024994.1 coordinate 13,497, forward strand.
ACCAGATAGCAGTGCTCCTAGTCAATTATGAGGGCTGTCCAAACTAATTTATCGATCAAAAATCGATTGAGAATCGAGAGGGTTACAGGTTTACGAAATGGCATACCTTGCGGCCGAAAGCTGCTGTCGTTACAGCGCGCGTGCGGCACTTTCCGGCGGTTGTGCAGCGATCGTACGGTGCTCAGGCGTCGGGTGGCCGGTAGATGTTGGGGAGGCACTGTGCGTTAGGGTTTCGATTTTTAATCCCTCCTCCCTCGATCTGCCTCTCGATAAATATGATGCGCGTTGTGTGTTAACAGGCGGCTGGACTTGCGGGGGGGAATTAAAGGGCTTGGCTATGCTGGGATTTCTCAGCTGGGCTTGCTGCTGCTGTTATGAGCCGGGCCTGGCTTGAGCCCGAGCTCAGCTGGGCTGGGCCTGGCTCAAGGGCTGCTTCTTATTTTTTATTTTTTCCTTTTCTTTTTCTTTTACTAACTATATAATATATATATAGATATATATATATATATATTCATATAGTATACGTTATTCACATATACATATGTACACCCGTATTTACTTACATATATACATACACATACGTATATATATCTATATATATATAATCACTTGTGTATATATATACATATATACACATATAATATTTATATATATATATACACACTTATACTATGTATATACACGTATATATATAATATATATTTATATAAATACACGTATACAATATATATATATTTACTCATATACATATGTATATGTATTAGTAAATTATAAACAAGGTTACAAATCAACATATATATATCCTGGTGTTTATACATGTTTATATATATAACTATTCCACAAATTCTATACAGGCAATACAATTTTAAATACAATCATAATAATAAAAATAATAATAATAATAATCTCACTAGTATTGATAATAAAACAATAATAATAATAATTAACAATAACAAATTACAAAATTCCATAATCGGCACTGCATCTACTTAAAAATATGTCTACAGGAAATCTTTGCGTACAGTGGATGCCTAGCTGGGCTTGGGCTCAGTTCGGATCCAGTCCGGGCTAAAATGGTATAACTGGTTTCTGCAAAGTCAATAAATCTAATAATAATTAATTAAACTATTTCTAATGGTCATGCTATAACTTGGCCTGGTTTTCCTAGTTAGGACACACGATGGCTTGGCACTCCTTTATCATGGCTAAACACTAGTCCAAACATGCTACTGCCCTACCCGTGCCATGATTCCTAGTTGTCTGGTACTTCAAAACTCAACCATGGCTAAAATTATCTACCGTAATAATTAATTAAATAATTATTTATAAAATTCTAAAATCACTAAATAAATAATAAAAAAATATTTTCAAGAATTTTCGGAAAGGGGAGCTACAGAGATACTGTACAAATTGAGAGATCGAGTGTTAGCTGGAACTCTTGAAGGATTTTCCATAGCAGGAGATGGAGCTTTGAGGCATGGCACGAGGCTTTGCGTGCCCACTGGCGAGCTGAGGAACGAGCTGATGAAGGAGGCACATCATTCGCAGCATTCTATACATCCAGGAGCTAACAAGATGTACAAGGACATGAGGACACATGTATGGTGGCTTGGAATGAAGCAAGACGTGATAGAGTTCGTCTTCAGATGCTTGATCTGCCAGCAGGTGAAGGCAGATCGTCAGAGACCAGCAGGTTTGTTACAACCGCTTCCCATTCCGGAATAGAAATGGGAACATATTACCATAGATTTTGTAACATGACTATCCAGATCCCAATGAGGGAAGGATGTTATATGGGTAATTGTGAATAGACTGACCAAGTCTGCCCATTTCATTCCTTTCAATGTTGGTTTATCCACCGAAATGCTTGCAGCTCTCTATATGTGGAAATATACCGGCTACAAGGAGTTCCAGTCAGCATTGTATCCGACAGGGATACCTGTTTCACCTCACATTACTGGAAGAGCCTGCAGGAAAGCTTGGGCACACAGCCGAAGTTCAGTACGGCGTATCACCCGCAGACTGACGGCCAGTCCGAAAGGACTATTCAGACGTTTGAGGATATGTTGAGATCATGCGTCCCACAGTTTGGTTGATCTTGGAAATATCACCTACACCTGGTAGAGTTCACCTACAATAATAGCTAGTAGGCCAGCATTCAGATGACCCCGTTTGAGGCGTTTATGGACGTCGTTGTCGCACTTCTTTAGCATAGGACGACGTTGGAGATCGAGTCTTGTTGGGGCCAGAGATGATTACAGATGCAGCTGAGAAGATAAGATAATCAGAGAGACGCTAAGGATTGCACAAGACCGCCAAAAGCATTGGGCGGACAGCAAGCGTCGAATCTTGGAGTTTGAGGCCGGAGATCAGATATTTGTCAGAATATCACCTACCAGGGGCACAATTAGATTCGGCCAAGCTGGAAAGCTGAGTCCCCACTATATTGGTCCGTTTGAGGTACTGAGTAGGATCGGAGAAGTAGCATACAAAGTGGCTCTACTATCCAGTCTTGAAGGCGTGCACAACGTCTTCCACATATCGCAGCTGAGGCGTTACGTACCGGACCCGGGCCACGTTGTTGATCATTCAGAATTGGAGGTTGGACTGAGCCTCACCGTGCTAGAGCAACCAGTGGAGATCATCGACTGCATGGAGAAGAGATTAAGGCATGCAGTAATCCCACTAGTCAAGATAGCTTGGCGTCACCACTCTCCAAGTGAGGCTACCTGGGAGCGAGAGGATGAGATGAGGGAGAAGTATCCTCATCTTTTCTAGATATGTTCTAAACCCTCTCTTTCATAATTGTTTGAATTTCGAGGACGAAATTTTCTAAGAATGAAAGGTTGTGAAGCCCATTTCTTTTTATGTTTTTATTGCCTTATTTGTTATTTAAATTAGATTAGTTTTGGGCTTGATCTATTTTAAGTTGCTTAATCTTTCTTTTGAGCCCAAACCCAAGCCCAACCCAAAACTTACCCATTCTGTCACGACCCGCACCCGCTTTTCGGGCGCGAGAGCGTGAATAAGCCAGCTACGTATCGAGCGGACTCCAGCCCGACTCGGGTACGTATAAGCTGTCAAGATCATGGTATCATAGTAATCTACGGTGTATCTCAATCCATAAGAATATAGACGAGAATGAACAATTATGGGTCATGGTCTGCAGCCCATTAGCATATTGTCCGATTCGACTCCAAGAATGATATGAGTCTATAAAATAGCAGGATATATCATGGTATTGAATATAAAGCACGAGAGGATAATAAAGAAATATCACAAGCAAATACATGTATCCCTGCAGGTGTAATCACTACCATCATCAGCCGCTAACTGACTCCATGTAATCAGCTACCTGAAGCGATCATCAGGTCCTCAGAGGATATAGCAAGATACATAAAAACATGCCTATCTAACAGTTTAATCATGCAATAATATAAGTAGGGTATAAACAGGAACTAGACATGAGACTGACATGTGGCTACTGACAGGTAACTATGAATACGGATACAGGATCAACTATGCATAAATGAACTGCTAGAAGAACAAAAGATCAATGGAATACCAACCCTCACCCCGACGTAGACTCGCAGGTCAGTTTCAAGACAAGTCACCATCGCCCCGTGTGTAGACTCGCAGGTGCAAACGGACAACTCTCGCCCCGTGTGTGGACTCACAGGTTGTAGGAACGATACAGGAATAGCAGTTCAATCACACATACTTGCAGACACGACTCAGTCAAGATACATGTAATGACATGGTACAACTCAGTCATGACACAGGTAAGGGCAACTCTAGCATGAACCATAATATGGACAAGCCTGGTGTAACTATGCTATCAAGTCAGGAGATACTGATATACAAGCAAGACAATAAACTAGTAAACATGGTATCATATAAATCTATAGCAACTAAGGTAACTGAATATAACATACTAAAACAGATGAACTATAGCATGAAAATGAACTGTAGAAGGAGGCAAGGTATCTTGCCTGGAGGTTGTACGCAGATCCAATAATATCGTCAACCGCTAAGCCATAAAGTCCAAATCATCACAACTGTCTCCAAAAGCTGAAATAGACATTGCCAACATTCTCAGAATAGTCAAATTAGCAAGGATTGCATGTCCTTAAGTCCAATTCTGGACACAGGGGCAAAACGGTAATTTCGGGCAAAACGGTGTCCATCGTTGGACCCGCTTTGCACCGAAAAGCATGCCAGAGTCAATGGTCTCTAAAGTCGTCAAACTACATGTCTACGAATTTTTTGATGATACGAACCCAACGGTATGTCCAATTATGGATTCCAGTGGGCCATGCACAAATCATCTGTTGAATCGGATCGTGGGGCCCGCAAAACGGCGATCCAATCAACTGTCTTAGAATCGGACCAAACTTGGTATACAGGACCAGAAAAATGATACGGTCCTGTTGGCGCAAGTTTTGTCTCGATCTGACGAACGTGCACAAAGTAATGAGAAATTTGCACAGAGGTCGATACGGTAAATTTTGACGGATACGCATCAAATTCGTCGCGCACACGCGACCAATTTGAATTCCGTCAAAGTTCACACGTCCACGAAACCGTTACGCACCTTTCGATGCTTTCGGTTCGCGACCATGTCGCCCGGATTGGCGGGACGCACGTCGTATCAAAGGTTTTCTAGTTTTCAAAACAGATTTTTGCTAAACTTGGAATCCGATCTCTCGGCACGTAGTCGACGAAATCAAATTATGTAAAAAGGGATTCGAAGCCCTATAGGTTTCTAGGACTATCATTAAGTAGTTTCTAAATATTGTGCACGAGTTGATCGAAATCGATCCTCGAACAGGGCATCTAAACTGTTTTATCAACGATTTTTCGTTGATTTTGGATCGATTTTCAGGGAAATCTAATCGAGTATTTTCGAATCTAATTAAAGGGTCACATAGATGGTTATATCGGCTACGCACAGGTTTTCGTAGCTTGCAAAACGATGAAACGATGAGTTGATGGTCGTACCAGGAAGACAGGGGTCGCGGGCTACCCCTGTTGTTGGGACTGTTGTTGATGCGTGCGGCCTGCACCGCTCGACTGCCGGCGGTCGGCCACCACGGCGCCGGCATGGTGGCTGCACGCGCGCGCGACGGAGGGGCGCGCGTGGGTGCGACGTGGGTTAGGGTTAGTTTTTCTTCCCTCTCGATCTCTCCATCTATCTGTTATATATACGTATGTATACGCGCCTGAACCGAAACAGGGGGTGGGGCTTCCTCAGTCCCGTGAGGTTGAGCCAAGAGGCTGGGCCTGGAAAGTTGTTGGGTTGGGCCGCTGAGATTGAGCGGGGTGGGCTGGAGAGATTGTGGGGTTTTTCTGTTATTCTTTCTTTTTTATTTACTATTATATCTATATACAATATGTGTTACATACACACACACGTATATATATATATATATATATATATATATATATATATATATATATATATATATATATACACATACGCACATACGTATTTTATATCGTACACACCCATATATTTATATAGAATTTATATGTACATACACATACCTTTATATATATTTATTTATATATTAATACACATGTATGTATACAGACATATATGTATTTATATATATACACGCACACACATATCCTTATATATATTTATGTATACATACACAGGTACAACTCTCTCTCTCTCCTCTCTCTTCTCTCTCTCTCTCTCTCTATATATATATATATATATATTATATATATATATTATATTATAATAATATATAAATAAATATAATATATATATATTATATATTATAATATATATAATAATAATATATATATATATATATAGTGATTATTTTAAATATAATCAATATTCATAATATAGAATTATTCATAGCAACCAAATAATATCCTAATAATATATATATTCATAATATAGTGTCTTATTTATAGAGATATGAATACACATATATACATATCATTTATATAATAGATGATTTAATAAATATAAATCGCCAATTCCTAAAAATATATACAAAATATTTGCATTTACCAAACATGTCTACAAGGCCGTATTTGGTCCCGCTACATGCCTACATGGGCTTGGATTTGACTTGGGCCCAATCTGGACAGGTTTGGTACAACTAGGTTCCCTAAAACTGAATAATATAATTAAATATAAATAAAATCTTCGGTACGGGTTAAGTCGCAACTTGGCCTGGTTTTCCTAATTAGGACGTCACTATGGCCCGACCTTCCCTACCAGGGCTAATACACTAGTCAAAGCACGCCATTGCACTATCCGTGCCACGATTTCTAATCACCTGATACTTAAAACTCAACCATGGCTAAAGTCATCTACTAAATAATCATTTATAAAATCCTAAAAATCACCATTTAAATCAAATAAATAGAAAAAAATAATTCAAAAATTTTCCGGGAAAGGGAGCTACACATTCTTACCACTCCCCGTTCTCCCTCTCAGATCCGGACCCCGCGCCCACGTACCCCTTTTCTCTCTTCAACTTACGTACATCCCTCAGAAACTCCCTCTTCCAGAACATAAACTTTCACCCTCAACCATCACCAAAACCTTCCATCTCCCAAACTACTCCACCATTTCCAAATTCGGAGGCACTCCCGCATCCGGCTCGTCGTCCTCTTCGAATCCGGACCGCTCTCCCCATCGTTCTGTGCCGCGTCCGAACCCGCGCCCGTCACCGCAACCACCATGCGGCCCCCGCCCGCACCCGCGTTAGCCACCGGCGCCAGCCCCGCCCTCCCCCCCCCCCCCGTGCGGCCAGCCCCGCGCGGGTCTCTCGTGCCGGCCCCCGTGCACGCCGGCCCCCGTGCGCCGCCCCCATGCTGCCCGCTGTCCCGTGCGACCCCGCGCGTCCGCACGTCCCGTGCCCGTGCCTAACTCCTTTTTAGCGTTCCGACGCTCCGTTCCGAGTCCGAGGCCTCCCCTCAGTGCTCCTTCGTGCAAGTTTTTGGTAAGGTTCTGTTCCAGAAACCTTCTGTTATTTTGTACAAAACCTTTTCATGCTCCGGCCAATAGACAGAATGAAGTTCTATCAATTGGAATAGTTAGACTAGTGTAGATGACATTAATTATTATTATTGGATTGTACTATGAGTAATTAATTGCTAATAACCTTCTGTTATTAGGCTATGAGTAATTATTAGAAATATTAGTAATATTGGTTTATTATTAATTTAGATTAACTAATTATTATTAGTAATTGAATTGTCACTAGGAATTTATATGTATATTTTCTAAACAGTTTTATACCAAAATACTTTCAAAATAGAATAAATATTTTTATAGCTAAAGAAAATAATTACTTAATTTTGTCCTAAAAGTTATAAAACTTTATAGTAGTTTTACTATTTAATGAATAAAAGAATTTTTATCATGAAAAAGGGCTTGATAATACTTATTAATTATCTGGGAACATTTACAATAATAGGATTTTGTTAAACTATTATATTATAATTACTTTTCTTATTAAATAATTAATCTTGTAAATAAAAGAGTATAACTTTTCTTGAATGATGAACCTGGATATTATATAAGTTATCTTTTGAGTAAAATCGTTTCATTAATAATGATCGAAAAATAATTTCTAATTTACTAAAAATATTAAAAACGTTAGTTTTGGAAAATCTAAATTCCATAAAATACTAACCTCTAAAATACTAATTTTTCGTTAATTCGTTTTAATAATAATTTCTTACCCTTAATTATTATGGTAAAATACGTTTTTACTAAAATGTTTATTTTGTCACTTAGTGATAATCAATCAACCTATTCTTAAATATAAATATTTCCTATATTATTAACAAAATTGCGTTATTTTCAACCCGACCAGACTTAGCCTTAATTACTAGTTAGCATTGCCCTTAAGGATTAGAGTGTAGTTAGTTCTAGCTGCTAAATCTGGTGTTACGATTATTGTAGGTTCGGATTCCTAAACCCTAGCGGTTACTTTCTAGCTGTCGCTTCCACGTCGGGGATACAACCAAGGCAAGTTTCACATCTTTCATGTCTGTATTTTATTTTAATAATTAAATGTATGCATCAGTAGTTTCATGTAGTGTGGTGATACTGATTCACAGTAGATCCCTCTTGGACCCCACATCGATTGACGGATTGGTTGATTGACTCATTGACTCAGGAATTGATCGGGGAGTAGTATAACGTCTGTGACCAAAGCCATTGTTTACCGATTGACTCTCTCGCGCTAACCCTACTGCACAGGTGGGTTGAGCCGTACCGTATGTTGTTGTTTTGGTCAGAATGCCAGTATGCATATTGCCTCTATCCAGCCGGTCACAGGTTCTGTTATATACTCAAAGCACTATTGTAGAATTGCATTATTATAGCTTCTGGAATATTGCCTGTTGTCTTTTACTATTATTTAGCGAAAACATATAATGCTTTCAAAACTGTCTCGCATTTCATTTGTTATTATTTAGAATGTTAGATGTGGAAATATGTTTCTTGCTCCCTCCTGACTGGAGACCCAACATTTTTAGGTGACTGCGACGACGAGGATCTCGCCTATAGCTCCTACTACGGACCAGGTCCGAACCCTAACAAGGTAGCTAAACCAAATCAGGGAACCCCAGAACCTTAGTTACACTTGGATTAGTTCTTTTCTTCTTTTCTTTTGTTCAGATAAAACCATGTAATAAATGAATGTTTCTTGGTTGTATTTATTTTATTTCAGACAAGTTTCCAGGTTAATAAATGTTGTTTTCCCGTTTAGAGTTGTGTCTGCTTTTATTCACTGCTTGATACAGCTTATTGTCGCCGTCTCACAACGGTGCAGGCTGGGCATGATCCAATTAGACTCATTATATTGGGATCGAGTCGTGACAAGAAGTCCCCTTTCCTTCGGTCAACATGACCATTAAATGTTGCAATCATGGCACAAGTGTATCATTACAACTGGGGTAGTACCCATATCAGACTTTGTAGGAGACTCCTAGGAAGCAGAGGAGGAAGGGTAGTTGTTCCTATGCGTGTGTGCAAATACAACAACAACAATCGAAACCTATAATTGCAAGGACAATTATGATAAGTTTGTATACCTGTAGTCACTAATAAGTTAGGTTGGGTAACTGGGTGATGACCAATAAAGGGATGCATGTGTGTATAGGCATATATTAGAATGCAGGATATAAAAGTTGCAGCAGTGGTTACCTACAACACTGGTGTGTACCATAGGGGTGTGTTCAGGTTGTATCAGTAATACTCTAGGGGTAGTATGTTTTGCCCCATAAGTACTGGTGTAGGGAAAACCTATTAACAGGGAACCTGTGTGTGTCTGTGTGTGCAACATGGACATAGGAACCTGGGTATGGTAGCAAGTGCAATTTACAGTAGCATGTTACCCAAGAACCAAGTAGCAGAAGGTAGGAGTATCAGGTGATTATCTGGTAACAAATAGCTAAAAGGGGTTGAGGTGAGATTGATATGTGGGGTTCCTATGTGTATGCAAGTGCTAGGAACAGAACAAATCAGTAGGAAACTAAGACATGTGTAATATATTATATGGGTTAGAGACTGCAACGGGGAACAAAAGGGTAGTGGGGCCCTAGTAGGGTGTCACAACCCATATCCGGATATTCGGGCACAAGTACGTAGGCTACGCCCAGCCTACGCCGCAGTATCGGCAGTAGAACGCTGTCAAGTACCTAATAAATATCTACAACATACATGACCTACAACAACAACTTGTACTCCAATCGCATACAACTAAGAAAGATGTGAAATATGAAGATAGCAATAACACCGAATCAACTAGAGTCTACAAAAATGATCATATGTGACAAGAATATATCGGAGACAAATCCGATAACAAAAGCACAATCTAAATAAAGAAACAAAGGCCTAGAGCTCCCAGAAGTCAACTCACAGTCAATGGAACATCGAGATCTGTCTCAACTAGCATCGTCCTGCAGTCCAAGTATGTGGGGCATAACAACTCCTAAAAATATGGTTATCCAGTCAGGATTAGAGTGAAGTACATAAACTAACAGCAATTCCATTAAATTGACAAAAACTATAAATAACAGTAAGCAATAAAATACATGATGGATAAGTAGAACAAAACAATACAAAAATAGGAAAATCATATGAGCATGTCATGGTAATAATGTACTGTAAGTAATCAGGAGTACAGTGTAACAGCAGGTGATAATCTGGAATAGAACATGTACTACTACTAGACAGTGCCTTGAGATATTAGTTTATTATGTGATCGGCTTGGGACTAGGATCAGGCTATCCATATGACCGGCTATGCACAAGAACAAGCACAGGTAAACCTAGAAATCAAGTCGATCATACATGGAAGCTACGTACAAGTACAAGTAAGGTCAGGCTACACCCTACGTGTGGCGAGGGTGAGCTATGCACAAGTAAGTAACAAGTAGGGGTATGATCACATAATCTTCTAATATCTCCCCATCCTCCGACTAGTATAATGGATCCAACCATGGCATGTTACGACACGGGATTCTCTAAGAGGGTAGCAAATTCCCTTAGAAATTGGTGTCCATACAAGTACAAGAACAATAATCAAGAACGAGTCAAGTACCAGTATACCAGAATAACCAGGAATAACATCTCATGACGGGATCTAAGCTATACCAATCCGTGTACTCTTGTCACGCCCCCAGAACCAGAATACTGGAGAGCGGGGCAGACATAGCCAGCTACGTATAACGGAATGGAATCCATCTCGCTATACGGTCACGGCTGTCTAGAATATGAGGGTTTACTACAAGCCAACGGTCTCTTATGGTCAAGCCTATTGTCTCAATCTCAAGCAAATAATATAATTACAAGATGTTTGATCACCAAATATACAATAAAAGACGTCCCAAATATTACATATCAGCTGATCATGAAGCTAGTCATACAAAATGCAAGGACTAGCAAGAGTTAAGTCATACATGATCAACCCTAGGATTCGTTAATCATGTTTACAGCCCGTAGGCAGACAGTAAGTAAAAGTGTATCGAGCTAACAGGTGCTCGTCGGCTAAACGCCTCGAAAGAATAATTTTATAATAGAGTGAGCGAAACAAAATAGAAAACCCACTCGTAGTCCGGGTTCCTTCTAGTCGCCACCATCGGGCTGGAGGTTCGGTAGATCCTCGGGAGCTGCTCCGAAATCTGGCCACACAAAACCAGCTGGGTCAACCCCAGAAAGAGCAAGTGCCACAAAGGAGGCCACGAAATAAGAACAAAAGCCAGCATGTCAGAACATAAGAAAATGAAGAAAAGTACAATAAAGAATACAACAGGACAATAAAACTATGACGTGGGACCATTCCGGGAGCCAGGTTACAACCCTTAAACCAGACAAGGACCGAGGTTGTAACCCTTCGCCTGAATAGCACTCTGTCTCTACCCATTTATTGTTAGATAAGTAAAACAAGCATGTACAAGAGTTCCAGGTACAGGGGCTAGACAAGACTTAGACAAGGCTGGACTCCATCCATTCACAAGTGG
>JANAVB010024994.1:30000-115000 GCA_029216955.1 Iris pallida
TGTTGGGGAGTCCCCATATATGGGTAGGGTAGGAAACCCTAATGGCAAAATTGTAATATGTAATAGGTGTAGGAAATTATTATGGAAATTACTGACAACTAACTTAACGCTAACCACTAACAATTAGTTTAATGTACATTTTTTTTAATATTATAGATATAATATCCTTTTGGCATACGATCTCAAATTTGATTTAGGTCTTACCCTTTCATTTCTTGAACCTTTCTTTCTCATCTTCTTATTTTTGTATTGTTATTAGGTTTCCTAGAACTCATTTAAACCTATTTTGATTACATTCCACTAGATTCATAATTATACTTAGATTTTGAATCTATGATCGTGTCTAAATGATTTGGGTTAAGTAGCGGATCGTGCCGAAACGATTTCGATGTGGTTATTGTTAAACGGTTTTGATCACGTCTATTTTTGATTATATTTCGATCGTGCCAATTCGTACTTTTTTATTCTATTTTTGCTGACCAGTTTGGATCGTTATCGTACTATCTCTTGATCGTGCCTAATCGTATCCTTTGAAATTTTGAGGATGAAATTTTTTCTAAGGTGGGTAGATTTGTAAGCCAATTTCCCGAATTTTTTTTAGTTTTATTTATTTTTTAGTTTAAAGATTTTTCGAGTTAGAAAATATTTTTTTACGTTTTATTTTTAATTTTATAAAAGATATTTTTATTGACGAAGAAAATTTCAAACTATTTTTAAATTTGATTTTGTTTTTATAAAAAGATATACTTTTAAAACTTATTAATTTTCTATTATCAATTATCTCTAAAGTTTATATTTATAAAAAATCTATTTTTAAGTACTATGGAATTATTATATATTATTAGATTTAGATATGGTTAATTCTAAATTAGTTTTATTATAGTCTTTTTATATAAATCCCTAAATGTATTGAATTGTAGTCATAATATGTTTTAAACTCATGAAAGAGCGTTTAGGCTAAATTACATGTGGGGAGGGGGGAAATTGCAATTATTACTATTCAAATCGAATAGGAGTATGAATTCAAATCCAATTTGAATCCAAAATCTAAATCCCCTCCTATCTCTTGCTGTCGACCTGGGTGGTACTATATATATGATGGAGGTGGGAAATCGATCCTCTCCACAAAGAATTGTCGAAAACCTCTTCCATAAACCCTAATCTCTTTTCTTGCTTCCCCTTTAATTCGAAACAGACTATGGTGCTCGTGTGGCAGAGGAACGTAGGAGTCGGGATATTGTATCGAGCCATATTGGATACCAACATCTATTGGGTAACTTCTAACTCCCTATGTTCTCTACAATTTATAGATTATAGGAAATAGTAGTAACACCCACCAAGTATTTGACTAATCCTTTAGTGAGAATAGGTAAGGTATTAGGTTCGAGCCTTGGGAGTATAGAAGAACAGGGGTATTATAGACATCGTGTGTGAAATAAGATAGGTATCGGAAATAGGTATTGGACTTGTGAAGGATACCAATTAGAAGACTTGGTGACCCGTGTAGGCAATGTATCTGTGTAGGCTATGCCCTTCTAATAGTAGTTTTGTTAGCATATGTATGGTGCACAAGGAATATGCGTGTGAACTTAAGCATTGACAAGTAAAGCAGGGGCATGTACTAGTCCTCGTATACAAATCCCTATAGGTGGGTGTGGATGTAGGACCATGTATCCATGTGTAAATATGGAGCAATACTCTTAAAAAGTATCAGAACCTATTTGTCACATGGCAATACAACTATTATAACTGCACATAGCAGTTGGGATATGGGTATTGCTGTAAACAACAAATTAAGAGTTAGAGGAGAAAGGGGTTAGGAGTATGTTCTTGGTGTAGGTATTTGAGTATCAATCAAAACTGGGCAGTTTGGCACAAGTATTAAACATTAGGTGCAAGAATGAGTGTGTAGGAAAAATCAAATATAGTAGATGAATATGCTGGAATTGTGATCTGCACAAGTACAGGTAAACAACAAGCATTACCTGCTGGATAAAGTTGCTAAACAGCAGATGATGGGTAGGAAGCAATCCCCTTTTCTTGGGTCAACATGACCATTAAGTGTTGCAATCATGTACACTAGTGTATCATTGCAACTGGGGTTAGTGCATAGATGCAAGTAGTGACATGGGCATATCTGGGAATATCAAACATGTGATAATTATAAACCAAATGTAGGTTAATAGTGATATATGTAGGTAAGTTAGTTAGAGGGAGATAGTGAACCTATAAGGCTAATAGGCATTAGATTGGGTTGATGTATTTCCAAATTATATCTATTAATGTAGTTAATTCTAAATATATGTTCTTTGGACTCTAACTCAGTGCTCGACCCGTATCCGCAGCAAAGGACCCCAGGCAAGTACATATACTGATTGCTTTCAATTTCAAATAGTTTTTCCATTACATATTATACATATGCATCCCTGTTTTGCTGACATGCTGTTATACGAAATTAGTATATGGATTACATGCATGTGACATATTTTGCGATTACCCTGCTCATGACTAATGTATTTACATGATTACCGTATTTGTGACCTGTTGAATCCATGAGTACTAGTAGGGCAGAGAAATATCTAAATAGGTGTGTGAACTACCCTTTCCATCCCATAGTCATTCGTAAAGAATAGCAGCCGCACACGACACGTGATTTATCCTTAGCCGTTCACATGTCGAACATGATATTTCAAAACACTTAGCTAGGTGTCAATTTATATGATTTACCTTGGCTTCGTCATCATATTTACATGTTTCCTTCTAGTTGCCATGTCTTGTCATAGAGTTTATCTGTTCATTTTTTTATATGCCATGATGTCATTTTTACCTGTTAGTTTATCTCTCATATGCTACTTAATGTTGAGTAATTTCTATCATGTTTTGAATAGCCCGTCATATGTGTACTTGTTCCATTTCTGACTGGAAACCATTTTTCAAAATTGATCGCAGCTACTCTTTGCATTGGATCTTTGGGGAGATACGAGTATATTGGAAGGCCGAACCTAAAGACTAGTTAGATGTGTTGATAGTCGTTTTTTATATTTGTAAGATATTGTATTTTCTTCAAATATAATGATGGAATATTGTAAATTGATTTAATTTTGTAAATGAGCAAATAAAAATATTATTTTATAAGCAAATATTATGACTTTGATCATTGAGGTATAGACATCGTTCTACCACCGACACTGCGACGTAGGTTGGACTTGGCTACGAACTCGTATCCAAAAAGTGGGTGCGGGTCGTGACAGCATCGGCTCGTAATCCGACATCGGCCTGTGATTCGGTGCTATATACTTATCACCTACCCATACGCTCACCGTCATTTTTAACATGCATTCATATAGTATAGTGAGATGTTATACTTATTCCTAACCATAGTATGGGACAATATCTTGTCGCGGAATAGTGGGCCATATATTGTCCTTGTTTGGTTGTGGGTGTGGTTCATTATTTCGACGATAAAATAGTGGACCATGTGATGGTTCAGATTATTCAGTCAGTTTGTATTATGGCGTGGGATAGTGTATTATCGCAGAATAGTTTGCCATCCCTTGTCTTTGCCTGGTTACAGGGGTGGTTCACTGTTTCGATGGCCGAATACTGGACTGTGTTGTGATCCGAGCTATTTATTTCATGTTTATAATTATTCAGTTCATATTATGGCATGTTTCTTCTGTATCTTGTTACGTCCCTCTGAGGACCTGGTGATCTTTCCAGGTTATTACAAATCTTATAGATAGATAGATGGATGGTATGTTTGTGTCTTCATGCTTTTAGTATTGCTTGTAGTATTATTTCATCATTCTTCTATGTTTTATATATTTCTTATTATCATATACTCTGCTTATTAGCCTAGCTTTGCAAACTTTTTTTTGTTCTCGAGTTTGCTCAAACATGTGTAATATAGGGTGGCCGACTATATTGTTCATTTTTGCTTTATTTACTTATATGTGGATTGAGATATAGTTGTGATAGCATATGTTTAGTACACTTCTTCAGCGTAGTACATTTAGCATGAGTCCATTAAATTGAAAACTTATTTTAGATCGTATTAACTGGCATGTTTGCGTTCCTAGTCCTATGTATTTTAGGATTGGGGCGTGACATGTTCATGTGGTAGCCCATGCAAGTCGAGATTAAATCGTTTTGGTTACGTTACTGTACCGAACGAGCCTGCAATATGATAGTATATTAGAATCTCAATCCACAACTGTCATTGAATTTCCTTTGATTTCTTCTATCGCCCTTGAACCTCGTTTTTGTAATCGAATATACTTCTCTTAACCTCCTTATATCGAATTCTCGTCTTTTCTTGTTTCGGAAAGACGAACATATGTGCGTAATGAGCTATTTCAATTATATTGTATGACAAAAGTAAGAGGGATAGAATATTTTAGGGGGTGATCGTCTAAAGACGAGAAGGATAGAGATAGACACCTGTACTAGATGAACCAAGTAGGTAAAAATGGTATTCTTCTATTGTAGAAATTATACTTAGAGGACATAGGAACTGTAACACCCAGTTTTCTAAAATGAGGGTAATTTTGAAATTTTGTGTTTTAATTATTAATTATGATATTTAAATAATGATATAATTTTTGGTGATTTTTAATCATTTTTAAACTATTTTAAGTCATGACTTATGATTTTGGTGTTTGGCTAGTGTAACCTTAGAGACTGTTGACCTAGAGCCTAGCCATGTGATTAGGATGTTTAATTAGTACATTTTAGTCTAGAGGATATTTTGGTCATTTTAGGATTTATTTGAATTTATTATGATTTATGGGAATTTGTATGAATTTAATATTAATTAAATATTGCTACGTGTTATGTTAGTCTTGACTAGTTGAGACTTTGTAGACTAACCTAGAAGTTGACCCTAGCTATGGTGACTTGGTTAGCATGGTAGGACCCTAGTCTAACTTAAGTCAAACAAATTCTAGTCATTAAGAATCTAGTTTGAAATAGGAGGAATAGTGAATAGGTTCATGACTTATGACTTGGGAATTTAATTCCATGACTTATGCAACTTGGCCCATAGGCCCATGCCATGAAACCCTAACCCTAGAATCCCTTTATGGCTGGCCACATAAACCCTAAGAGCCCCCTATAAAGTCTCTCATTGATTGTTCTTGCCTCTTTCATTAAGTTTCCAAGTTTTTGAAGAAAGAGGTAAGAGCCATCTTCCACAATCCATAACTTTCCCATTTTAACTCCTTTTTGGCTCAAATCTTTTGCATTAGGTTCTAATCAACCTCTACTTGCTGTTCATGGAGAGAAATCTCATGTTTGGACCAATTTGGAGAGTTTGGCTAACAAGGAGAAACCCCTCCCCCCTTTGGAGCTTTTTATTGGAATTTCAACCTATAGGTAAACCTTCATAAACACCACCAAATTTCGATTTCTTTGCATGAGTGCATAGCCCTAGGAGTCCCCTAGCTGTTAGCATAGGTTTGGTGTCGAGTCGTGTCCATTTCGTGTCCGTATCGGACACGTATCAGTGCATACAGTAGGTGTTTGATGAAATGCTTGTGAGAACTTTTTGATATTATTTTTCAAAACTAATTTCATTTTTCGTAGCCTTATATGTGTACTTTGGATCCCTCACTGACTGAGCACACTTCGTGTCTCTTTTTGTGTCCAAATCTGGATACGAACACGTACACGAGGCCTCGATTCAGTGTCCTGCTGTTGGACACGTCGTGTGTACTGTACACGACACATTTGGACACGATACTTGCTGGACACCTTGGACACATGACTGACATGACACGTATAAAGTTTGAGGAGGAGTTATCGAGTGGATTGGAAGAAATCCCAATCGAACCCGATTTACACTGTGCTGTGCGCGTTCAGTCGAGGGTTCGGATACGGCCCTAGAACGCGGACACGGCGTGTTGTGGACACGGTGCAGGCCCCTAGGCTTATAGCCCTATCCTAGGCGAGCCTCTAGGCACGAGCACGAGTCCTACTTTGTCTCGTATCGTATCCACAAGTACAGTGAACACGTGCACGATGATTGCTGTCCAGTTTATACTATTTTGGGTTGTTTGAGTTTTGGACACGTTTGGGACACTTGATGGACACAAGATGGGTTGAGGGACACGAGCATACATGTGCACTGCTTTACCAACCCCTGGTTTGAGATGTTATTAAGTTTTCGTATAGTTTTGGGTTGAACTTTTGAGTATCGGGTTTGCATAGTTCTGTTCAGTTCCCATTTCTGTTCTCATCAGTTTTTTATTAGCTTTAATGCTTAAATCAGGATTTTGTATTGTAGATTACATGTCTATATATCAGTTTTAGTTATATATATTCATATGTGTAATGTGTTAGGGTTCAATCATTGAGATTAGTTTGAGAGTTGTATGCATGAGCTATCTTGATTGATATGATCGGGATCACTGTGACAGTAAACATGAAATCTCTGAGCTTGAGTATATTTAAACTGCTATTATATATAAATTTGAATGTTGAATATATGATGATGTGACTGTGGTATCAATTTACATGTCTGTTGCATTGTGATATGATTTTATTGATTTTGGGTTGAATGGGAATCACTGATACAGTCCCTGTTTTCTAA
The DNA here is from genome assembly GCA_029216955.1 of Iris pallida. Taxonomy (NCBI): domain Eukaryota; kingdom Viridiplantae; phylum Streptophyta; class Magnoliopsida; order Asparagales; family Iridaceae; genus Iris; species Iris pallida. The sequence goes on from JANAVB010024994.1 coordinate 36,590, forward strand.
TTCTGGAAATAATTGAGCCTAAACCTATTGACTGAAACTTGGGATTGATTACACTAAGTCCCGATTTGTATGCATACATATTGACTTGTGTTCACCAAAAACCTGAGAACCACATTGGAATTCATGACACACACATACACAGGAATCCTACACCCAGGATACACCGCACACAATTCCTGAAACCTGAGTGTTGATTTGGTTCCTTAAACTGTCTTGAATGACTGATTTGTGTTGGTAATGTTAGCTCACTGTCTTGAATGACTGTTATCACACATTTGAATGACTGATTTGAATGATTAAATAGCCATGTTTAGTTCAGGATTGAATGACTGTTATCATACATTTGCAACCTGAAAATTGATTCATAGTTAACTGACAATGGAGTTATGTTAAAACTGTCTTTCTTCCCATTTACAATTGTTTTCGATTTCCATTTGACTGGAAATCTGAGAACTGAATGCTCTTCTCAATTTAACTGTTCTTCCTATTAAACTGAACTTGAATGAATTTTAATGAGAGCTTTTATACATTGTTAGTCACTGTTATTGATTTCCTTCTTGGACTGATTCGAATTGGTGTGATGGTGGATTGGCTTATCTAGTTAACTGTCAATGTTTTTCTAGCATATCAGCTCACTGTTTTTCCAGATTTTCCCACACTCTCATATCAGTACACTAATACCCCCTGAACACTACACATTTCCATGTACTATTCACTGATTTCCTATTCCGATGTGACTACCCTCTTATCACATCTACACATACACAAAGCTGAAATCTGAGACATTCCACTGTTTTGACACACACTCTCATGACACTATACCATGCCACACACACTACCTTAAACTCTAAACAACACACACATATATACACACACTCATAGCAATGCAAATGTAATGAATGGAAATACCAGGATTGATTAGAAATGCCATGATAAATGTATAGCAAATGTAAAAGTATGTTAGATAATGTAAATATACAATGTTAGCCTATACAATGTTGGCTATGTATGTTTTGTCTAAAACTAAAATGTAGGCCATGTAGATGCAATATGGAATATATGATATGTTTGAATGCCATGATTTAGTGTCTAATTCACATGCCATGTTATATGCCTAGCCTATGCTATGCAATATAAGCCATGTTATGTTAACTTAGCTAAAAATGCCATGTAATGTATGAACCCATGCCATGTGTGATATGCCTAGTGATCTAAACTAATATGGGCATGTGTAGATATGAGTAGACATGTACACTCTATGTGAATGTTGCCTAATGTATATCCTATGATACTAATGTATACATGCTACATAGATTGGGTGTTGTTGGCTTGTATAGCCTTGGAATGGAGTGTGCTTGCTAGGATAGTCTTGGCTAGACCTAGAATGACTTGTTAGTCTAGGTTTAGATTTGGAATGGTTTAGTTGACCTAGTTTGACTAGTGTAGTTGACTATGGTTGACCAAGAGTTGACTTTGGCCTAGTTCGACCTAGACAGCATGCAGATGCATTGTAGATTACATTTATCATCCCATGTATACATCTTGACTTGTGTTGCTCTAACTAGGAGTCAGGTACCTCATCTCGGACAGTACATTTACTTCAGACATTCAGATACCAGGCGAGTACATTCTCTGATCATTTCATAACTTGTTTAGAATTATATTCCTGCTCTAGTTTACCTTATCTGATGCTGTCACGATATTATCACGGATTGGTACTATATGGATCCCTACATTGAGATGTTATCCCCCTCGGGAGCATCGGATACATCGTGTCGTGTGTTTCATGTACATCGTGTATTTCTCGCTCTCATGTTATTCATGTTTATCATATGCTTCATGCTCGTTCGTGCTCGCTCGTGTACTCTCATGTGCTATCATGTTCGGTCATGTTTCTCGTGTATTCATGGATAACCTATACTTCATGTGCACCCTTCATGGGCCTTCATGTGGAATTTATGTGCACTCAATTTCTGAGCCATCATGTATTCTTCATATACATCCATCTATGGGCTTCATGTGAAAACCATGTACGTAACATAACTTGTCTGGATCCTTGTGTATTGATTGGGGTATGGGGGAGTATAAATAGTCATGTGAACAATTCCAAAGTAGTATAGCCATGTACGCCTCTTTAGTATAGTCATGTGCAAATCCAGCCGTTCACATGTCGACTTTGTACTCTAAATCACTAGTCACTGGTAGCTCTCTACTTATAGTAGATATTTCTATTACAATTCTCTTCCTGTTTATATCATGTACTTTCTTTCAGTTTCATGTATCGTACTCTCTTGCATGTCTATATTTTCTAACCTGTTATGATCTGTGTGAGATGTATTGTGCTCGCTCCCGTCCTGACTGGACCTGTTGAAAATTTTACAGAGGATGATGAGGAACCCTGCACCCCTTACTTTGGAGCTTGCCTAGATGACACTCGCGACCTGGACCCCTAGGGAGGTTCAGGCAGCTGCTGAGGATGATACCCATGTTTAGCATATATAGTTTAGGCTGTTCTTCTTTTTATGATTAGTTGTTGTCCTTGATTTCAGAGTTGTATATTCTAGAGATGTTGAGACTGGTAGTTATTAACTTATGTTATTTCATTTCTGTTGTACCTCAGTTGAGGATTTTCTTATCTATTTTTATCGTGTCATATTCTATCTCTAGTTGTGATTGAGTTGTACCTTCTGTGATTAGCCTCCAGTTGGAGATTATTCTATATTGTGTTAGTTATAGTTCATGACCTAGAACAGCGTTCTACCGCCGACACTGCGGCGTAGGCTGGGCGCTGTTACGTTCTCGTACCCTCACGGTGGGTGCGGGTCGTGACAGGAACCTATGCTTGATAGGACTAAATAAATAGCTAAGGTGGGTAGAACTTTATAGATATCCTCCTAAGATGGAAGTTAGAATAGAGTACATTATAAGATTTGACCCTAATGAGAGACACTAAGATTACTAAACTAATCTATGCTACCTTTTGCTATCTACCGTAAACTTAGACCAATTTGCTATCTACCGTAAACCTTGACCCAACATCCAACTTAATTTCGGGACTCGACATCGGTCCAACCTAAATGATCCAATATATAATTTTGACCTATTTTGAGCCTACTACACACATGCCAATGGTGTCCCACTCAATTGAGTTTTTATGTGCTACTTATTTTCAAATGACACATGAGACCCATTTATAGTCTTTTCGGTGTTCAATTCAATTCAAATAATTGTTTAGACCAAAACCTAGCCTACCCAACTTAGTGGAGCCTATCTAGGGTTGCCAAAATTAATTAGAGATATATTTAATTGATTTTTGGATATTTAATATCATCCCACATGCATTAAACCCATGTATCTTTGACTCAATCTTCCACCTTTCCAAATATGGAAATGTACTAACCCACCTTGCCATATTAGTTGATTCGTTGACCAAATCTCCACTAAATCAATCCAAACCTCCTCCATATTAATCCTAACTTATATGAGGCCAAAATCTTATATATTAAACTCCTAAAAACAATCACCCCTACTCTCCACCTTGCAAATTCCGAAACTGTATTCAGCCTTGGCCGTTGAAGACACCTTGTGGCGTAACGGCAGTTTTGACCCCTTTTCAACCTCCCGTGATGCTCCATGAATATTCGTTGTGAAGCTAATGCGACCCTCTAAAATCCTATCAAACTCTCATATGTCCACAACCCCTTCTAGTACACCAAAACAGTCCTATAAGTCAGCCAAATCTAGTAGCACAATTCTGTGCAAACCAGCAGGTTGGTCATCTTCTCCGATGGGTTTTATCTATTTTTCCCATCTATTTATCCTTAAAACAAAAATAATAGATAGCCCTATATGTCTATTTTGATGTCCAATTGCCAACTCACACCGTTCCACTCGGTTTAGCCGTGGCGTCCGTTGCACTAAATTTGGTCCAGATTTGACCAATTTTGGTACGAGAATCTTTCCGATGAACCCGTTTGATCTCGAACAAATCATTGGTAATGTCTCTAACATCACTCTTGGTCATCTAGTAATTTTTTTGTTCATATTTGCAAGTATTTCATGCGTTTGTGGCATCGTTTCCATGATACTAGTTTTTCGGATACCGAAAAGTCCACCGTAACACGACTACTTGATCCCTAAACTTCATAAGAGTTTAATATGATTTAAATAAGATTAATTGAGATATAAAATCATATTTTTTCTAATTTATTTTGATTATTTTCAGTATATATATTTTCTATATTTTTATGTCGATTCACTTTCCAAATTGGAACCCCGTATGGCATAGTTATGTGATTTTTGAACTAGTTTGTGTTAGACTTATTTTTTCTAAAATATTTATATATAAAATATATTCATAAAGTAATATTTATTTTTCCATAAATAAAAGTATATATTTTGGAGATTTAAATATTATTTTTCTAAAATAACATGGTGCCATGTATAGTAGCATTTTTGGTATGTATGATTAAGTGTTATTTATGGTTGTTGACTAGTTGTACCTATATATAGTACGTGATCCTTGTTGTGTAATTTTGACATCAATTCCTATTATTTCTCAAATTACTTAGATTTATTTTAGAATTTAAATATATTAGTTTTATATTTATTTTGTTTCAATTTAATTAACAAGTTGGCCTATCAAGCCAATAAGTTAAAATATTTAGTCAAAGTGTATTTTCTATAAATATTATGATTAAATATCTTTAAGAAATATTTCAGAATTTATAATTACTATTTCTAGTCCATACAAATACTACTTTTTATCTAATAGCATGATTATATGTATATGTAGAATTGCTAGAATATGTATATATTTACTTGTTTCATATATGATGATTGTATTAAATTTAGATAATTTTCCAGAAATATTTATATTATTATTTTATAATTTAAAATGAATATTTTTATATTATGAAGTATTATTTTTATGTTGGCATGATACTTCATATTGAGGACGTATATATGTAGTTGTAAAGTAGTTAGATATTATATGTAATAGACTCTATAAATAGTATGTATATTTATGGTAGATATGTTATCTTATAATTAGTATTTATTTTAGTTTATTTATATTTTAGGTTTTCGTGATCATTCGACTACAGTTGGAGCCGGACCATGATTTACTTTGCTTCCAAAGTTTCAGGCAACATACCTTGCCATCAATTGTTATGTTTAAATATTTTTGTCTGTTCTTCTTTTCTGTTGATATTAGTTATAGTGGTGTACGTCTGAGTATGACTTGGACGATATCGATGATAACATCTATATGATAGGGGTGTGTGTGTGACTTAGTTGTGTAGAAGACGTTTCCTAAAAGTTGTGTAACTTCCATGCCATGACTGTTGGAATTATTCAATAATTAGGGGCCACACATGTAAAATTAATTGTGTTTGGGCTATCTAAATAATTAAGCCAAATTAAAGTGGTCTATTTGGAAATTGGCTTAAGGGTATAATTTTCATGGAATTAATGTGTAGATACCGGAGATAATTCTAATTTGATGAGGGGCCAAATTAGAAATATCACAACACACATATCTATATATGTGTATTCATTAGGGTTATGGTCCCCAACTTATACGGCCACCAAAAGAGAGGTTTTCTTTTTTTTTCTCTTCTGCATCCCCATTAACAGAAAGAGAGGGACAAAGGATTCGGATTCTTCTTTGTCATTAAGGGTCGTAGCAAGTTGGAAGATCGAACCCAATAAAGAGACGACCGCTTCAAGATCCATCAAGCCTAGCAATGGATTCAGGTACGCTTCCGCAATTTAATTTATGTTTTTCATCTCATGAATCGACATGGCACAATAAAGTTCTAACAAGTGGTATCAGAGCCTCCATGTTTGATTTATGAGATCAAAATTTCAGAATAATTTTTTTTAGTATTTTTCAGGAACCCTAGATCGTTTCATCTAATTTGATTTAGGGTTACGATTGTTCAAACAATTTTTTTATGATGATCCATTCAATTTAGAACATATACATCTAATGTTGCTTTAGAAATCGTGCATTTTTATTGGAGATTCATACTTATGTTGAATAAGTACGAATATGGGTGACTTCAATTTTGGAGATTTATTTAATGTGTCAATTTAGTTCAAATGGATTTATTTATTATTTTTTAACTAATGGTGAATATGAGATGGCTTGGGTTTAGTATTTGGTTTTAATATTCGTTGTTTGAACTAAATTGACCATCAATTTTTAATATTATTGATTATTTTAATACTGAAGATGTAAATTCATCCGTATTTATTATTAAAATAATGGTGAATATGAGATGTCAATATGAGATGGCTTGGGTGAATATGAGATGTGCATCCTTATTGACATCAATTTTTAATACTGAAGATGTAAATTCATCCGTATTTTAATATTCGTTGTTTGAACTAATGGTGAATATGAGATGGCTTGGGTTTAGTATTTGGTTTTAATATTATTTATTTATGGATTTATTAGTCTAAATTTATATCGTATTGGGGTCTGATCTATAATATTGTAATATCGGGACCATCAATTTTTAGTACATATACATGTGATGATATGGAAATAATAATTTTAAATTATACAAAAAGATTCACATGTTTATGAGATAGTAGATAAATTGTGGTACAATCTTTATGGATTATTTGAAGTAATATTTTGATTGATGGATTCGGTTATTAAATAATTAGTCTCCAAATTGGTCTAAAGTTTGCTTGTTCTTCTTTTAAAAAAGATTTTCTTTAGATATTTGGATACTTAAAGAGGAAAGAGGTGCTGATAATGCTCAGTTTAGACCAAATATGTTCAGTTTTGGATATATATTTTGGAGTTATTATTTTCAGTTAATGTCTATGAATTTTTCTTTGGATGCATATCCTCCGTAGATTATTTCATGAATTTTGTTATAGTGATAATATCCAATTTTGTCAAATTGAAATTCATGATTATGCTTTTGATTACTTTATTTGAGTAATAATCTTATGAATATGCATGTATATAAAGTTTTGGACATGATTCAGTTTTGTAAAATTCAGTCAACATTCAATTTTTTGGTGCCTTTTAAGACTAGCAATAGTTGTCCAATATTCTAAGTAGACTCATTGAAACAAGATGTCGCCAAAGTGACCTCTCTTGCGTAGATAGTCTATGAGGGATGTCGGATGTTTGTGTGTGTATATTCATGCGGGTATTAGCCGGCCCAAAGGAAGGTTAATACTTAGTCGAATTGCACACATACTTGTGGTGATAAATGTGTGACAATTATACGGTTTACATGTGAATAATAACCCGATCCAAAGATAGGCTTGTTATTTGACATGACTTATTGTCAACATTTGATCACTACACCAAGAGTACCACTTGCAGTTAATATCACTGTCCAAAGACTTGATATTAATGATACACTAGGTATCTTGAGATGGGGTTCACCATTGTTTGGATTTGTTTGACTATATTTTACTCTTTGGTTATTAATTAGAGCATGTCCGTTTTTGTTTTGTTTTGTTCTCTTTACAGTTAATGTTGCTATAATATCTGCCAATAAGAAATTAGTTTCCAAGTTTAATGGGATAAACTTTAAGGGCAAAATAAAATGAATACAGTAGCTGCTAAGGGTCCAGCTCAAAAGAAACAACAATATAAAACTAAGGGTTGTTCTTTTGTGATAAGGCATGACACATAAGGAAGAAATGTACAAAGTACCACGCATGGCGTATATAAAAAAAGTATATTTCTAAATTTGGTCTGTTCTGAGGTTAATTTAGATTTAATACCTAGAAACATATCGTGGTTAGATTCTGGTGCTACTATCCACATTAGTATTTATAGACAAGGTTGTCTGAGCTACCGAAAGCCAATTGATGTGAAAGATACATCTATATGGGTGACCAAAAAAAATCGGTAGAAGTGGATGCAATAGGACATTTTAGGTTATATTTAGGAACCGATTATTATTTGGATTTGATAGACACTTTTATTGTACCGTCTTTTAGATGAAATTTAGTTTCAGTTTCCTTAATGGACAAATCTGGTTATCATTGTTCATTTGAAAATAATAAGTTTAGTCTATCTTTAAATTTAAATATTATTGGTAACGGTTCCTTTAAGGTCTATGATTGCCTATATTCAGTTGAAACTATTGCATCTTACAATAAACCTTGCAAGTGGAGTCATGTGGTACTAAATGCAAAATTAACAATAAATGTTTTTAGCCTCATTATGACATAAGCGATTAGGTCACATCTCTAGAAATAGAGTTGAACGACTTGTGTCTGATGAGATTTGGATTTATTGACTTTATAGACTTTAATGTCTATATTAATCTGTAAAGGAAATACAGACCAAAGTTAAATTGTAAACAACTACTTTATTGGCTATGCTGACAGATCGATGGGTTAATAATTATATGGTCCCACATAAATAATTTTTTTTAGACGAGAAGTGTAATATTTTTTTGAGGATGTTGAGTTTGGGGGAGAAATAAAGTCAAAGACATTATCTTTGAGGAGGAATCGATTGTGATTCCTACTATCACTTTTGACGATGTGCAGGATTTTGTACCTGTCATTAATCAAGAAGTGAATTCAGAGCCTCAATAAGACAATGTCGAATTATCTCTACAAGTCGTTGTTGAGATACCTTGACAAGATAATGTAGCGGTACCCTCATTCAAGATAAGGTAATTATTCCTGAGGAACAAACTCAACAACCTCAAGAACCGGTAATGTTAAGATGGTCCACAAGAGAAAGGAGAAATATAATTTCGGATTATATTGTCATATTTCTTTAGGAACGTGAGGAAGACCGTGGATACTGGAAGATGATCTATAATCATCTTCCGTCAGGCCATGGAAAGTTCCAGTTCTCAAAGTGGATTGATACAAAAATAAGGAGTATAAGTCCATACAAGACAATAAAGTTTAAGAAATTGTCCCTATTACCAAAAGGTATGAAGTCCATTGGTTGCAAATGGACATTTAGAACCAAGAATGATTCGAAGGGTCATGTGGAGAGGTATAAAGTACGTCTTGTAGCTAGTGACTTTACTCAAATTTTTGGGATTAATTTTAAAGAGTTTTTCTCTTCGGTATCTTTGAAAAACTCCTTTAAAACAATCATAGCACATGTTGCACATTTTGATCTTGAATTACATTAAATGGATGTCAAAACGACATTTCTCAATGGTAATATTGATGAAACAGTTTATATGGTGCAACCAGAAAACTTTGTGTCGAAAGACCCAAAGAATATGGTTTACAAATTGACAAAATCTATTTATGAACTCAAGCAAGCTTCTCGTCAAAGGTACTTCAAGTGATTATCTCGTTTGGTTTTGAAATGAACACTGTTGAAGATTGTGTGTATCACAAGTTCAGTGGGAGTAGGAATAATTTTCTGGTTTTGTATATTGATTAAAGTATTCACTCCAAACCAGGTGACACCTCACGTTAAAGGAGACAAATTCGGTCTCAAACAAGTGCCCTAAGGTTAGCCTTAAAATTAAGAAAATACAATAGATTTTTCCTTCAGGATCAGTTGTAGGGAGTCTAATGTATGCTCAAGTATGTACGCGTCAGGATTTGCGTACATATTAGGATGTTAGGCAGATATTTAAGCAAATATGGATGGATCATTGGGTAGCAGCCAAACTACTTAAGTAACTAATAGAGAACAAGAAATTATATGCTCTTTGTAGGAGATCGGATAATTCTAGAGATCATAAGGTATTCCGACTCTGATTTTGTTGGATGCCAACACAGTAGGAGATCCACATAAGATTATGTTGATTGGTGGAGATATATTTTGGATGAGTGTCAAACATGCACTCATAATTTTTTTTTTCTCACCATGACAGCAAAGTTATAGCATGTTGTGAGGCATCTATTCATGGAATATAGTTGCGAAATCTTGTCATAAGGCTGCGCCTACAAGAAAGGGTGTTGAAAGACCACTCAAATTACGGTGTGACAATGAATCAGCAATACTGTATTCCAATAACAACAAAAACTTGTATAAGTCAAAGGATATTGACATAAAGTTTCTAGTTGTAAAGGAAAGAATTCAGAATGGTTATAGTGTCCATATAGCACATTAGGACAAACTCCATATTAGCGGATCCGCTCACAAAAGCATTATCACCCAGGGCCTTTCATGAGCATACTGCTCATATGGGTGTTAATTAAGAATATGGCAATATAGTGGGAGTTTGTATTTTATGTATTTGGGTGCTATTTGGTTTTGGACACATTTATGTATTAAAGTATTTTGGATATTTATCTGATCAGATATATGGAAATTCAGTTCATTCTGTTTTCATTATGTTAAAGTATTGATCTCATTAAAGTTAAGGAGGACCAGTTGGAAATAGACATGTATTGATCACATTGCGTGTAATTTCCATGCTACGTATCCATGATTGATCTATGTCGTTTAGCTATATTGGTATATGTGACCATTGATGGTTTAGTTACGCTATATGTAACGAATGCCGCTTTGATCCTATGTTGATATGGTTAATGGACGAGATTGTCCGGATATACCCTAAGGATTAAGATAGCAATTTATGAGCTCACTAAGGTTAACACAATTATAAGGTTACATATGTGGCCCAGTGGGAGATTGTTGGAATTATTCAATAATTAGGGGCCACACATGTAAAATTAATTGTGTTTGGGCTATCTAAATAATTAAGCCAAATTAAAGTGGTCTATTTGGAAATTGGCTTAAGGGTATAATTGTCATGGAATTAATGTGTAGATACCGGAGATAATTCTAATTTGATGAGGGGCCAAATTAGAAATATCACAACACACATATCTATATATATGTGTATTCATTAGGGTTATGGTCCCCAACTTATACGGCCACCAAAAGAGAGGTTTTCTTTTTTTCTCTTCTGCATTCCCATCAACAGAAAGAGAGGGACAAATGATTCGGATTCTTCTTTGTCATTAAGGGTCGTAGCAAGTTGGAAGATCGAACCCAATAAAGAGACGATCGTTTCAAGATCCATCAAGCCTAGCAATGGATTCAGGTACGCTTCCGCAATTTAATTTATGTTTTTCATCTCATGAATCGACATGGCACAATAAAGTTCTAACAATGACACGTAACATTACATGACACTGTGAGTGAGGGTTCATTGTGTTGGCATGAGCTTCTGCATTCGGCTAGCTACCTGTGCGAGCGGTTCGTGTGTCGCTACATGTAGAATTTAGATTGTGTTTAGTTTAGTGACTCGCATTGAGATATTGGTTGTTCGAATCATGGATATGACTTGTACCATTCATGGGCGGGGAAGACTACTAGTAGGCGTATGGGACAGCCCTTTTAGACTGCGTAATCTCTGGAGGAGACTACGGAGTCATGAGCCTCATAGTTTCATAGTTGTCTATTTGGCTCGTAGCTCATAGTTCATAGCATCAGCTAGTGATCCGACATCAGCATGTGATTTGGTGCTATATACTTATCACCTACCCATACGTCCAACGTCGTTTTCAACATGCATTCACATAGTACGGTGAGATATTGTACTTATCCCTAACCATAACATGTGACAATGTCTTGTCACTGAATAGTGGGCCACACTTTGTCCTTGTTGGTTGTGGGTGTGGTTCATTATTTCGACAATAAGATAGTAGATCATATGGTGGTTCGGGTTATTCATTCTGTTCCGTGTGTTATGGCAGACATTGCAAAAAAAAAAAAAGAAAAAAAAAAAGATTTGCAACACCATTAAATACTATTGCAATGTGCAACAAACAAGCCCAGCCCAAAATGCGACAACACGAGCACAACTGCACAGAAACCTGAAATTCGCCAAATCGGACGGCTGTGCATAAAAAGATAAAAATTCGCCAAATCGGACGGCTGTGCATAAAAAGAGAGAGTAACATTTTGCTTTTGCATCCGAGGGACCTATATCTATCTATTCGTTCTCGAAGGAGGCGAGAAAAAGGAGAGAGAGAGAGAGAGAGAGAGAGAGAGAGAGATGTCGGTGAGTCTGCGTCAGCCCATCGGCCAGAAGCGGCTGACGAACGTCGCGATCGTCCGTTTGAAGAAGCACGGCCTCCGCTTCGAGATCGCCTGCTACAAGAACAAGGTCCTCTCATGGCGTTCCGGAGTGTAAGCCCCCTCGAAAGAAAATCCTAATAATCTTCCATCCCACAAACCATTATTCCTCATCTGGAAACCCTAATATGTGACGACTCCAATCCTTTGGAAACTCTAATTGCTCCTTTTTTGTTTGTTTGTTGCTGAAGTAGACTATGTGGTGTGTTGGTAGCATTTTGTGTCATCTTGAAACCCTAATTTACCAAACCATACTTGAAGGATGCTAGTATGTTCCACACGCTGAGAACTACTTAATCATTTGCCATCTGCAAAGTGCAAACCTAATTTGAATGGATCGTCATATTTAGGTCGAGGAGGAATATAGGCAGGGCCGGCCCACGGGGTTGGGTTGCCCTATACAGGGCTAGTTTTGGTTGTCCCTTGACCTTATTGTGGACCAATCCTGGAGGGTCACCCTTGACCCTGGTCCCCGACCTCTTGTGGGCTCATGCTGAGCCTGGGGGTTGCCCCAAGCAGAAAGGGGGTTGTCCAAGCCACAACTCTTGTCTGGCTTACCCCTGGGCCGGCCCCAAATATAGGTGTACGAAGCGGACGGCAGGCTCATAACTCCTATAACTGAGCAAGGAGTCTTAGTTAATTGAGAAAATTGATCGAATGTTTGCGGGTCTCTTAAATTTATACCTTCCCCCGGAATTTGTTGATATCTTAGAAGTCCCCAATTCAACCTGAGTTATGAGTCCCCTGGTTAACTTTCAAAAGAAATATGAATATTCCGTTAACTTGAACATTTTTTTCTTTGGACAAATTTACTTCATCCGTCTTCCTCTTCCCTCCTTGAGACTTGGTTTGATGTTTTTGGAGTTGGGAAGGCGTGGTCAGTAAAATGATAAAGTAGAGGGTATTGGGGTGGAGGACTTGTTGGTGATGGGTTCAGAATGAGGGAGTAGTGAAAAGATGGAAGGGGATTCATAACTCAACTCTTAGTTGGGGGGAACTCCTAAGGAAGATTTCGGTGACTTTTAAATATAAGCTAGATTTAAGGGACTCATATCCGAAGAACTTAAGGAATAATATGACTAATATGATAGTAGTAGTTAGACTAGGAGAGCATGTGACATTGGGTTGGGGTTTGGTGAACCAACTGGTTGCTCCTCTAGTTGAAGTATTGCGCCCATTTTTTCGTTGCCTAGGTTACACCTTCGGAATATCCCATATGGGGATTTCGCTCTACTACCCCAATCTTCACTTTATGCCATGCCAAATTTCCGTCGTGGAATTAGACCCAGGGAATACCCACAGGATCCGTCACCCGCATCTTTCGCACATAGGAGATTGAGAGACAGCCTCATGGCTATGTGGAACTAGATCGAAGACCAGCATTTGGACTGGTGTATGAATCTTAGCATTTTCTCCTTTTTCTTTATATATATATATATATATATATATATATATATATATATATATACTTATTATACTACTATGAATTTGAAGCAAATTTCAGAATGAAATCTATAATCAACTTTTGGGACCCAAAGATAATGTTTCATCCTTCAAATCCTGTTATCATGCTACCAGTTGTCTCGTAGTCGTTCATGATACTCATATGCTATCATTCTTATTATGTTGCTTGAAATGTTTACTTTCATAGAGGTTACTTTTGTGATTTATATTCGGTTATTGCTATTATAGTCGGATAGCAAACCGGAAGATGTTGAATGTCTAACTTTGTCTTTTCAACCTTTGCCACAGAGAGAGAGATTTGGATGAAGTGTTGCAGTCACAGACTGTTTATATGAATGTTTCAAAAGGAGTTTTGGCAAAAGCAACGGATTTGATTAAGGCATTTGGAACTGATGATCAATCAAAGATTTGCTTGGAGGTCCGCTCTGACAATTCTGATGTTTATTGTCTATATATACCTGTAACATGTCCTTGTTCTATTAGATTTTTTGCGAACTACATAGTTGATACACAATGCTTTATATTCTAAAAAAAAGACGATGCTTTCAGCAGATCTACTTTTCCAAAGTGTATTTTGCTTTTCCTGTTTGGCATGGAAAATTTTGGAAACTAAAAAAAAAGTTTCTAGAAACATAAGGAAACGAAGCTTCCAATTGAAAATGTTGTTTGTTTACAAGAAACTAAAAGGTGAAAACGTATAGTCAATAATGACATGGTTGAGAAAATAAACAAGAGCGTTTAAAAGTGGTTGTTTGCTTTTCAAAAGTAAATAATAATAAAAAAAAGGATCATAATTGATTTCCATTAGTTTTCATGACTTTGTAGGACCGTTGAGCACCACTAGAGGGGAGGGGGGTGAATAGAGTGAGTGCGAGTGCAGCGGAAAATAATCACAAACTTTAAAAAAAATAAACAGATAACTATGGCAGTAAATAAGAGACAGTAAATAAATATAGTAAGAGATAAAGAGATCAAACTCAGTGACTGTCACGACCCGCACCCTAGAGTTAGGGCACGAGAACGTAACAACGCCCAGCCTACGCCGCAGTGTTGGCGGTAGAACGCTGTCCTAGGTCTCAATACATCTAACAGTATAAGACTAAACAGTTTATACTCCCCGAATGGGGGTGACATAGCAGAATGTAAACTCAATCACATCTAAGGTAGAGCATAAAGGAAGATAGATAAAACATGAAATTGAAAAAAGATACAACAGATAGAAGTCTAAGTGTCTAAGATACAAACTCAGAATACATCTCAAAACTCAAATACAGTAATCCATAAATACAACTCAAGATGACTGAAAATAAACTATAAGCAAAACCCTAGCTATCTATGCAACCTCTACTGTCTCCTCTAGGCTAGCAGGCAACCACCAGGCTATCTGTAAAATTTATCAACGGGTCCAGTCAGGACTGGAGCGAGCACAGTACATCTCAACAGATCATAGCAGGTTAGAAAATATAATCATGCAGTAAAGTAAGATACAAGATCTGAAGGAAATACAGTATGTAAACAGAGAAAGAGAACTGTAATAGAAATATCTACTATACATAGAGAACTAACAGTGACTAGTGAGTCAGAGTAAAAGATAAACATGTGAATGACATAGGAGATTCATGACTACAGCTAAGAGAGTGATTCATGACTACAGCTACTTGGATAATATTTACATGTCTATTTCTACTCCCCCATCCCCAATCAATACACAAGGATCTGTTCAAGTTATGTTAAGATTCGTGAAACTTCATATGGCTCATAAAATGAGTGATACGTGAAGGTGATTCATGATGGCTCTGTGAACATGAGAGTACATGTGTCACAAGCGATTCGTGAATCAGAGGAAGCATAGAGATACGTGATGATTCGTGAAACGCACAAAACATGCAGTATCCGATGCTCCTGAGGGGGATAACATCTCATGAAAAGATCCATATAGTACCAATCCGTGTGACCAACGTGACAGTATCAAGTAAAGTAATTTAAAGCAGGAAAATAATTCTAAACAGGATATGAAATGATCAGAGAATGTACTCGCCTGATATCTAAATGTCCAAGGTAAAGATACTGTCCGAGGAGAGGTATCTGGCTCCTAATTAGAACAACACAAGTCACAACATGTCCAGAAGGGTAATATAAAGCACTACAATGCATTCTACATGAATCTAGGTCAAACTAGGCCAAAGTCAACCCTTGGTCAACTCTGGTCAACTGCACTAGTCAAACTAGGTCATGTCCTAACCCAGCAAGTCTTACTAGGCCTAACCAAGACTATCCTAGCAAGCACACATCAATACAAGGCTATACAATCCAACATACACCCAACTCTATATAGCATGCAATTATTCAATACTCAAATAGGCAAGAATTTACATTGGATATACACTAGGTAATCTATTACTTTAAGCTATATATGTCTACACATATATACACATGCATATATTGGTATTCAACATTAGGTCTATAATCATGGCATTTCAAATGGTTATATAAACTTATATATTACAACACAATATGCTAACATATATATAATATACATACATAGCTAAGTTAACTATATTCATAAATACTTATTTAAGAGGCTATGTGTGTGTATGTGAACATGGCAAAGGGGCAAGTGAGGGTTAAATGGGCATACATAGTGTATACATATCAAAGAGTGTCAAAGTGTAAGTGAACAATGTGTCAAGTGTGATAGTGTCAACATAGTGTAAGGGGGTACATGAGGTAATATAGGATTTGTGTTAACGTAGAACATTACATCTCATTAACTTGTATATTGCATACATTACATCTATTATTACATTACATTCATGCTTGCATTCATTCATCATTCATTTATTCTCTTGCACTACTATATGCACCATACATTACATACTATGGAACCTACATATTCATTACAAGCCATACTTATACATACTTACATTAGATAGGATACTTACACCTCATACATCATTTATTTAACCATTTACTCATGCTTGCATTCTCTATTTAATTACATAATGTATATACATTAACATGGGTTAAAATCAAATAGAACATTATATTACACACAAGGGTGCACAAAATGCATATGCCAAATAGTAACTCCTACTAATAATCAATAATGTACCATCTCAGCATGAATTAAAATCTAGGATTAAAGTATGTTATAGATCTATGTGTTAGCTTTCCGAAACTTCAAACGGATCGCGTTTTCGTTTCCGGAAACTCCCGGAATCGCGAAAACACCGAGAACGCGTTTGTCTTTCGTACAGCTGACACTCAAATAATTCTTCAGAAAGTTACAGAAAGAATTAGGCCTATTAATACATGTTTTTGGAAAGCTAACTTTAATACGCTTCTTTTAAAAAAACGGGAGATTAAACCGAGCTTTGAGCTAGAAGTTATGACATTTCTAAGTTAGGGCTGAAATTAAAAACGTGGATAAAAATTATGACGGATTTAGGTAGTTTGAGACAAAAGAACACAAGTATATAACATAATATATCAAGAACTCACTCTCTACACTAATATATATATATGAGACACTATAGAACACATCTCCAATACAAAAATATGAGATTAAACATGTAATAATTCATTCATACATAACAACAACACATAGTGTGTCCAAATTTGGGATTTTTCTACATGGACACAACCACAACACAAAGGACACTCCTATGACCTCCAAATGGACACGAAATGGACACAAATGGAGATACAACCATGGGGGTCATTCCTACGGGTTCAAAATAGACCTATATGCATGAGGAAATGAAAAGGAGAAGGGATTTATACCTCCCGGTAGATCGAATCGAAGAAAAGCCTTCCCGGAGCGACACCGACACGTAGAGATTCCAAAAGGACACGAACGAGCTCCGAATCCTCCCAAACTTGGGTAGCTTCCTCCTTGGCTAGAATGGAGAAGGAAAGAAGAAGATTTGGTGGTGAAATGGAAAGATTTGGTGGAGAAATTGCTAGGGATTGCTCTCTAGGAATTTGGGGAAGAACAAGAGAGAGAGTGTGGATGAGAATAATGAAATGAACTTGAGCCTATCCTCTCCCAAAGTGGCTGGCCATATGGGGCTATTTGTCCTATTATGGTAAGGTCCAAAATGCCCCCACTAACCTATTCTATGAGTATTAGGAAAGGGCTAATTGGTTGGGGCTAAATTAGTCATTCTAAAGTCTCTAATCACACTAACCTTATCCATAATAATTAGTCTAACCTCAAACTAAAATATTTCTATCATGTGGACTAAAATTAATATCATGTGGGCCATGCCTAACTAGTGTGTGGGTCCCACTAGAGTCAAACTACCCTCGGGTCCCTGTTTCAAGTCGGATTGAGTTGAAATTCGAACCCGACTCAAATAACCCCAAAACAATATCATAAATAATAAAATAATATCAAAATAATTCAAAGAGGTCAAATGCAAAAAATATCCTTAGGCCAAAAATGACATTAAAATATCATAATTACATGGTTAGGCTCTAGGTTAAACAGTCTCTAGGGTTTCACTAGCAAAACGTCAAAACCACAAGTCATTGATTTAAATAATTTTAAAATGATTTAAAATTACCAAAAATCATATCATGAATTAAATATCATTATTAAAATAATTATAAACACGAAATTTCAAAATTACCCTCATTTGGGAAACTGGGTGCTACAGTGACACATCGATGTATACTGGTATCCCTCTGAGAGGACTAATCCAGTCTCGAGTACTCTTGTTCGATGTTAATCCACTAAGGCACAAGCTAATTGAGAGCTTGCAGTCTCTTACAACACCGTGCTTGGTGACAAGTGCACGACCAACTTCACAACACCGTGCTTGGTGACGAGCGCACGACAGGCTCCACAACAGAGATAATTTTTGTACTTTGAATAACCTTTTTACAACTCTTGAGAACCAAAAGATTCTAGATCGAAATAGATATTATTGGCTTTTGGCTAAGAGGAGTGTAGGTGTGATATGAAAACTTTTGATCAGGTGAAAACACTTATTGAATAGAGAAGAAAAGATGAAGAATGAATGAGTGATTTGAAATGAAAAACTCTCTTCTATTTATAGGTGTCTTCTAGAACCGAACTCGGGCAGAGTTCTGATGCAAAGATTTCGCATATGAACGTTGCATGCAGATTTGGAGGCAACAAATATTTGAATTTAAACAGACCGAACTCGGGCAGAGTTCGGACCGAACTCGGGCCGAACTCGATTTGAGTTCTGTCTAGGAAAAATATTGAACATTTGTCAAATTCTGTTGCAAAAATGGATTTGAACTTTTTGGTGGATGGAGCATGAATAGGTAGGATTTATAGAAAAGTGGACTAAGATTAACCTAAGCCAGTATTACCTAGTCGATCTTACAATTTATATCCTAGACTCAATAAAGATAAAATACATAATAAATTGTAAAATGACTCGGACTGGATTCCAATGAAAGTAAGCTTCAGACTGATGATTTACGTGCTTGATGATGCAGTAGTACACTTGTTGATATTGATTTCACAATTCCTGAAATAATTAGCAGTTCGTATATTTTGTGTATTGACTTAAGTTGATGTCGATTATTAAAATCGGGTGTGACCATGGAATGTGCCAACAATCTCTCCTATTTTGATAATTGACAAACTTGAGTCTATACCAAAATATATCTAAATAGAACAAATAAAATTACCTCAAAAAAATGGTAGAAATGGTAGTCATTCTTTGAATTGTTGATTTTGGTATTTGTACTCTTTCTCCCCCTTTGTCAATAAAAAAATGGTTTTGGCTCTTCCGTAATGTGTGAAGCCAACAATGTTCATCAAACAGACAAAGTGATACTAAAGAGATAACCAAATAATAACAGTTTCACAAAGTGCATAAAATAACTAGTACTAAAAAGACTGAAAATGTCATGCATAAAAAGAAAGATACAATCATCATCATCATCACAAAAAATGCTAAGAAAATGTCTAACTGAAAAGTTTAGACATAAAAAAAACATCATAGATCATCATCTATCAGCCCTATCCACAATCCACTAGCTCAAGTCCGCATCACATAGGAGTGTCGTCACCGCCAGGAGCATCCGGAGGAAAATATGCAGCAGTAGGATCGAAGTGAGGGAAAGTCGTCTCATCTCCGAACCTGGGTCCTGGGAAGCCGGGGTGAGGAAGTATGGTCACTGGATGTGATGGGTCATGGGATAGACTCCACTGGAGATCAGCAATGCCATTCCGCAACACCTGAGCCTGGGTGATGTGGCAGAACTCTGAGTCAAGATAGCTCTGATGACGTTGCGCAGAGAGGGCAACAAAGTCATCAAAACGCTGATAAAATCCAGGGTCAAAACCCGGAGTAGGGGCTGGAGCAGCAGCATCAGGAGGAGGAGCCTCAGGGTCAGCATCTGGAACAGGCTCAGCACTAGAAGGCAGAGGAGGAGTAGGGTATAGCTTAGACCTACTGAGCTCTATGGCTGTGGAGGAATAAGAACAGGTTTGAAGATCGATTTCAAACCTTCGAAAGATAGAGGCCAAATGCATGGGATAGACGAGGTTGCGTCCTGCATTTCTGCAGTTCAGCATCCAAGCCATCATGGTCTTGGGAACAGAAAATGGAATGCCAAAGTGGATATGATACATGGCGGATAACTCCAAGAAAGTAATCTCATCAGAGGATCCTTTCTTCGGAAGAAGAACAGAGAAAATAAACCTATGTAGTTCATAGAAGTTTTGGTTGAGATGTTTAGAATAGACTCTTCTAGGAACATGTCTGGGATGACAAAGAAGTTCTTTGAAGGAATCGAGAGTGACACCTTCAGGAAATTGGATGTGATGGATATCCACTAATGCTTCACCTACATCAGGAACATGGAAGTATTCACTGATGTCGGTGGCGCTGAATTCTAGTTTTTGCCCAGCAATGCAAGAATAGAAATTTCTGTTAGGTTTTACTTGCAAGTTGCAGTAAAACATACGGACAGCGTTATCATAGATATTCTCGGCTACTTCGAAAAAGTCACGAAAGTCGAGACGGTCGAATGTGGGAGCGTATTCAGAAAATATAGTAAAGTTCACACGTGCTCCAACACATATTCTACGATCAGAAAAGGAATCAAACCAAAGGTCCGAAAATTTCTTGTCAGGAAAAAGACCGGAATCAAAATCATCGGATCCTATGGGTCTAGCTGGACTGAATACATGTGGGGACGTAGTCAGAAGAGGAAGATCCTGCATGTGAGGAATCAACCTTTCTTTTCTGGCTCTTGGGTGCCATAGATGAGAGGAAGGAGATAATGGAGTACCTTGACAAAAGGAGGAAGAAGATGGAGAGGAACATCCCACAAACTCCTGAGAAGCTTGAAATGAAGGAGGAGGAAGAGCTCTTGGGAGTAAATGAGGCTAATTCTCGGTTTGGTTGTGAGAAAAAGTGGAAGGAAGGAGTATTAATAGGGCTAGGGCCGGCTGTTCGGTTCTAGAAGCTGAACAGTGCCGACCGAACAACTCGGTCCGAACTCGGTCAGAGTTTGGTCCGAGTTCGGCTGCTTGTATTTTCAATGCCATAAATGCAGTATTGGTTTTAAAAATTGAATTTATGACTGTTGACTTCTTCATTTAATAACTTCTATTACTTTGGATTAGCTGTAGGGGCCGGATCCCAGCTAGCGGTAGTCCAAAGACTAGTGCACCGTGTCGCTTCAGGCTATTTACACCTGTATGACAGAAGGACCCTTTCGGCTTGTACCCAAAATAATTTTCGTTGAATAAATTACGAAGTTTCGAGTCATAAAAATAAATTTAATTACCATACTATACTATGAATCTGAAAATTCAAGTATGCCGAGCTCTCGCCTCATTATGTTAAATCGGTGTTCAGCCAGTGGTTTTGTGAAAATGTCTGCTAGTTGATGATCTGTGTCAATAAACTCTAGGCTGTCAATAAACTCTAGGCAGATATCCCCGTGTTGTTGGTGGTCACGTAAAAAGTGATGACGAATCTCAATGTGTTTTGTGCGTGAGTGACATACATGGTTCTTAGTCAGGTTAATAGTGCTAGTGTTATCACAATAAATGGGAATCTTAGTGTAGTGCAGATTATAGTCTTCTAGGGTTTGCTTCATCCACAAAATTTGAGCACAACAACGTCCTGCGGCGATATACTCAGCCTCAGTAGTTGATAATGTTACAGAATTTTGCTTCTTGCTAAACCAAGAGACTAAGGCCTTTCCTAGGAAATGACACGTACCGCTGGTACTTTTACGGTCTACTTTGCATCCTGCAAAATCCGCATCCGAGTAACCTATCAGGTCAAAGGATTTGGTTTTAGGATACCACAAGCACTTAGGTGTGATTCCTTAGGATTTGCCTGGTATCGTGCACAGATGCAAACACTGAACATAATATCAGGACGACTAGCAGTTAAATATAACAAGCTACCAATCATACCTCGATACTTACGCTGGTCGACAGGTTTGCCACTTTCATCGGTATCAAGCTTTGTGGATGTAGCCATTGGAGTTCCGATAGGCTTTACATTATCGAAGTCGTACTTTTTCAGTATGTCCTTCGTATACTTGACTTGATTGATGAATGTTCCCTTTGAGTGTTGTTTGATCTGGAGTCCTAGGAAGAAGTTTAGCTCTCCCATCATACTCATCTCAAATTTACTCTGCATACACTTAGCAAACTCTTGACAAAGTTTTTCATTAGTAGAACCGAATATAATGTCATCAACGTATATTTGCACAAGAAGAATGTCATTATTTAAAGATTTGATAAACAAAGATGTATTAACTTTTCCTTTTGAAAAACCATTATCAAGTAAGAAGGCACTTAGGCGTTCATACCAAGCACGAGGTGCTTGTTTGAGTCCATAGAGTGCTTTCTTAAGCTTGAAGACGTGATCAAGTTTTTGAAAATCTTCAAAGCCAGGGGGTTGTTTCACAAAAACTTCTTCTTTTAGAAATCTGTTCAAAAATGCACTTTTCACGTTCATTTGAAATAATTTAAAATCATTAAAACATGCAAATGCATGAAACATGCAGATAGCTTCTAGTCTAGCAACATGAGCATATGTCTCGTCATAATCAATACCTTCTTGATTATAACCTTGTGCCACTAGACGTGCTTTGTTGCGTAGAACTTGTCCATCTTCACTAAGTTTATTTGGAACACCCATATCGATTGACTAATAGGTTTAGGAACGAGTTCCCAAACTTGGTTTCTCTCAAATTGATTTAGTTCCTATTGCATGGCATTAATCCAAAACTCATCAAAAAAGGCATCTTCTATATTCTTAGGTTCTATTTGAGAAATGAAAGCTACATTTGCTGCTATTTCAGAATCTCTAAGAGAGGAGCGTGTACTTACACCTTTTGATACATCACCTATGATGAGTGTCTCTGAATGATCTGGTAAGAATTTCAATGATTCAAATTTATGAGCCAGATCTTCCACAAGACTCTTATCGGTTTTTGCTTGTACACCTTCATCATCACTGTCGCTAGATCTGTGACTATTGAGCTCATCAAAAGTAGCGTTAATAGATTCTTCAACAATCATGGACCTTTTATTGAAAATTCTATATCCCTTACTCTTAGCAGCATATCCGAGAAATATTCCTTCGTCTGCTTTAGAGTCGAACTTATCCAAGTTGTCCTTGGTGTTCAGGATAAAACAGTGACTTCCAAAAACTGTGAAATAAAAAATGTTTGGAATCCTTCCAAACCAAAGTTCATATGGTGTTTTCTTCGAGATAGGTCGAATTAATACCCTATTTAAAATATGACAGGCTGTGCTAACAGCTTCTGCCCAAAAATATTTAGGAAGATTATGCTGATTCAGCATGACTCTAGCTATTTCGCTTAGAGTACGGCTCTTCCGCTCCACAACACCATTCTGTTGAGGAGTTCTAGGACAAGAAAATTCGTGGTAGTACCCACTATCATTACAAAACTTTTTGAAATCAGTATTTACGAATTCGCCACCATGATCACTTCGGATACGAGTAATCATGAAGCCTTTTTCGTTTTGTACCTTTTTGCAAAATATATGAAATTCAAAAATAGCATCACTTTTGTTTGATAAAAAATAAACCCAAGTAAAACGAGAGAAATTATCAACAATAACAAAAGCGTAGAGCTTACCGCCAAGACTAGCAACTCTACTAGGACCAAATAAATCCATATGTATCAACTGCAAAGGTCTAGAAGTACTTACAGCGTTGATGGATTTAAATGTAGACCTATGTGCTTTGTTCTTTTCACAGTCAGCACATACCATATCTCTCTTGAATGGAATCTCGGGGAGTCCTTTTACCAACTTCTTAGTACTCAGTCGTGAAATAGTGTCCACCATATTTGCATGCCCTAGTCTCATATGCCATAGCCAGCTTTCATCTAAATTAGCTACTAGGCATCTTCCTGCATTATTAGTACTCTCCAAAAAGAAAACATAAATATTGTCTTCTCTAATCCCTTCATATACGGGATTACCAGATGACATATTATATATGGTACATTTGTCTTTTACAAAGTTGATACTATAACCATTATCAGCCAAATGACTTATGCTTAGTAGGTTATGTTTCGATTCTGTAACTAGACAAACGTCTTTTATTACGGGATAAGGAGATATACCAACAATGCCATTGCCAATTATATCACCTCTCAGATTATTTCCGAAGGAGACGTATCCTTCTTTCTTCATCGATAGCGTGGCGAACAAAGATGCATCACCAGTCATGTGCCGCAAACATCCGCTATCGAGGATCCACTTGCTTTTAGCATGAGAGGGTTGAGGGTCCACCTACAAAACAAGTAGTTGAATCCTTTGGTACCCATTTACTGAAGGGTCCATATTGATTAGTCTTAGGTCTCCAAAATAAAGTGCGATTGTCAACAAGTTTTCTTGCTAAACAATATTGTGATATGTGTCCATGAGTACCACAATATGTGCAAGTGAGTTTAGAAACAGTGGTAGTTGAAACTATGTTGACATGCTTATTTGGTTTCTTTGAAAACCTATAAATGAAAGCATAGTGATAATCGTGTTTCTTTCGTGCTTTCTGAGTTTTAGTCCTCTTAGGTGTATGCTTAGCATTATGACTAAACTTAGGCTGTGTCACAGGTATTGCCTGTTTGCCTAACTTGATTTCGAACTTTTTAGAAACCGCAACAGATTCTTCATATTTAGCAGTCATGTCTGAGAGTCTTTGTTCTGTGACTAAGTGCTTCTTCTTTTCTATGTCATATAACTCTTGTATTTTGACATAGTCTCTTTTTTTTCTTATCAACTTTGAGGATAGCCTCATGATAGTCTACTTTGAGTTTGGCTATCTCTTCCGTGTTACTGGTAGTAGACGTCTCTTTAATGTCTTCAATAAGACTGGACAGTCTAACTATCTCGGTTGTGTATGCCTTAATCTCTTTTCGAGATTGCTTATACTTGTCAAGCACAGTTCTGTGTTCTTCAAGTAATTCGCTAAAGGCATTTTCTAATTCATCGAAAGTAAAGTCATCATACAAAGGGTTTGAGGATACCTTATCAAAAGCCATAAGACAGATATTGGCATTTTCGCAGGATCTGTCTTCTTCCTCTGTGTCACTGGCATCACTTTCATGCCAGATACTTGTGTTAGCATACTTTCGACTGGTTGTTGCTTTTCTGCTTGATCTTGATCTATCGTATGGACTGTTTTTCTTCGAAGTTGGACAGTCCTTTTTTATGTGCCATGATTTCTTGTATCCAAAGCATATTGTTTCATCTTCATTGCTTTCTTGGATCTCTCTCTTTCTTCTGTTTGATTTCTCAAACTTTAGGAATTTTCTGAAGTTCTTCACTAGTAGGACTTGTTCATCACCACTTGATGATTCTTCCTCAGAATCATTGCATGTAGATTTTCTGGCTTGAGCTTTGAAGGCAATAGACTTTTCTTTTGGGGTTGCTTCTTCAAACTCTTGCAGATCAAGCTCATGGGTCATGAGCTTGCCCATCAGTGTTTCCAGAGACATGGTGGTGAGATCGTTTCCTTTAATGATTGCTGTTGCCTTCGGGTTCCAGTTCTTGGTTAGAGCCCGTAGCACTTTTCTGATCTTCTCATGATTACTGTAATCCTTACCAAGAGATTGCAAATGATTAGCAATATCAAGGAAACGTGTGAACATCTGTGTAATTGACTCACCAGATTTCATCTTAAAAGATTCATACTCCTGTGTTAGTCTACTGATTTTGGATTCCTTCACTTGGGAAGTACCTTCATGAGTTACCTCAAGAAGTTTCCAAATCTCGTGAGACGTTTTACAGGTTGAAACTCTGTTGAATTCCGTTGTCAATTGCACAGAACAGTGCGTTGATGGCACGAGCATCTAGACAAGCCTTTGCTTTTTCAGCCTCTGTATATTTGTCACGAGGCTTGTCTACAAGCTGGCCATCAACTACTATAGGTGCCGGTTTTTTATAACCGTCAACAACTATAGACCAAAGATCAAAGTCAAGAGACTTTAAGAAGAAAGTCATTCGTGTTTTCTAGTAGGTATAATTTGTACCATCAAATAGTGGGGGTCTATTTGTGGATTGCCCTTCACCGTTGAATATTGATTTCACGGCTGCCATATATACTCTTTGAGGTTTGTTATATTAGAATATAACCTGCTCTGATACCAATTGTAGGATCGTTGAGCACCTCTAGAGGGGGGGTGAATAGAGTGAGTGCGAGTGCAACGGAAAATAATTACCAATTTTAAAAAATTAAACAGATAACTATGACAGTAAATAAGAGACAGTAAATAAATATAGTAAGAGATATAGAGATCAAACTCAGTGACACAACGATGTATACTGGTATCCCTCTGAGAGGACTAATCCAGTCTCGAGTACTCTTGCTCGATGTTAATCCACTAAGACAAGCTAATTGAGAGCTTGCAGTCTCTTACAACACCGTGCTTGGTGACAAGTGCACGACCAACTTCACAACACCGTACTTGGTGACAAGCGCACGACCGGCTCCACAACAGAGATAATTTTTGTACTTTGAACAACCTCTTTACAACTCTTGAGAACCAAAGGACTCTAGATCGAAATAGATATTACTGGCTTTTGGCTAAGAGGAGTGTAGGTGTGATATGAAAACTTTTGATCAGGTGAAAACACTTATTGAATAGAGAAGAGAAGATGAAGAATGAATGAGTGATTTGAAATGAAAACTCTCTTCTATTTATAGGTGTCTTCTAGAACCGAACTCGGGCAGAGTTCTGGCAGAGTTCTGATGCAAAGATTTCGCATATGAACGTTGCATGCAGATTTGGAGGCAACAAATATTTGAATTTAAACAGACCGAACTCGGGCAGAGTTCGGACCCAACTCGGGCCGAACTCGGTTTGAGTTCTGTCTAGAAAAAATATTGAACATTTGTCAAATTTCGTTGCAAAAATGGATTTGAACTTTTTGGTGGATGGAGTATGAATAGGTAGGCTTTATAGAAAAGTGGACTAAGATTAACCTAAGCCAGTATTACCTAGTCGATCTTACAATTTATATCCTAGACTCAATAAAGATAAAATATATAATAAATTGTAAAATGACTCGGACTGGATTACAATGAAAGTAAGCTTCAGACTGATGATTTACGTGCTTGATGATGCAGTAGTACGCTTGTTGATATTGATTTCACAATTCCTAAAATGATTAGCAGCAGTTCGTATATTTTGTGTATTGACTTAAGTTGATGTCGATTATTAAAATCGGGTGTGACCATGGAATGGGCCAACAGACTTTCCACTTATTTGGTGGTGGGTCATATTAGTTTCTTGACTTACTTTCAAACTACTGAACATGCTACAAATGGAAAGTAGTAATAGTTTCCACACTTTCCTACTTTTCTTCTAAACATGCCCCTTTTGGCGGAATCTACAAAAAACTTAATTTATGTAGAATTTCTGGAAACTAATACATTTCCAAACAAAAAAAAGAGCTGTTTGGTTGAAACTAGAACGATGAAAGTAGAGAATCTCACTATTAAACTAATATAAAAAATAATAGCATTAATTATTTTTCATGACTTTTCAATAAACATAAACAATATGAAACATGCCATGAAGACTTTCCATGACTTTGAATGGTTTGTAGAGGAAACTAAATAAGATAGTCGTTCCGATTATGCTGATTTGGCATGGGCTTTCGAAAGTGAGTTTTCGGTTGCAGGTGGAAAGTAAGGCAGTTTCCAACAGTTTCCTACTTTCCCTCTTAGTTTTCAGTTGCCAAACAGGCCCTAGTATGGTGCAAGAAACTGCACCTCTGAAAAGCTGGCTGTAGAAGGTTTCAGTATTTGGCTACAACAGCAGCAACAATAACAACACAAAGCCTTCATCCCAAATTTCATGCTTCAGAGTCCGAAGATACTACTAGTTGAAGCAGGATTAGCCTGTAGAAGTTTCATTATTTGGCATGTTTTTGGTACATTATGTTCTTGATATCAGCTGCCAGCAATTTTCATATCTCCAGCTCAAATTTGAAGTTAAAGACAGATATTTTATAGTTTCCCGAATCTGAGAGCTAATTAGTGTACTCTTTACCATAACTTTACTATGTTCCCTGTTACCTTATTTTACTGGATATTGGGGCTAAATTTATTATAGCCTTGATCAACACCTTGTTATGTTTCGACAGAAGAGATGATGTTTGCATCATTTTGTTCATACTTCATACCATCAGATATTGGCCACATCTAGAAGTCATTCTCAAAGTTTGAGGTATAGCCCATGTGCCATCAAACAGGCTGTCGAAGAAGGAATTTTCGATGTTGATCAGATATAACCATTTGTAAGGTTGTTGGATATCAGAAATGAAGGATAGATTTTGCGAAGCCTTTATGAACAATCATTTAGGACATCCATGGTGTCCTCTATGCTCAGGCAAAGACTTTAGTGTATCTTGAAGGAGCATTAAATGGTTTCTATATTTGTTGGTCATAGAAGGCAGTGTGGGCAGGATAGATTTATTTGGGGCAACTGCCCCCACTAACTTCTTAAGAAACTCTCGTCGAGTATTCCTTGTATTAGTAATCACTTGCTTGTATCAAACATTTGTTGACATGTCATGGAATTGAGGACAAGTTGGCACTAACTGACTCCCTACAAGTTAGTTTAACTCATGTTGAGTACAGATAACAAAAAGTTTGAATTTCACGTTATAGTTTACATATCGAAGAGGTTGTGAAGCCTGTTGCCGCTTAGTGCCCTATCCCATGCTATCTATATTCTTCAACAATATGAAAGTCCCAGATGTTATACACAAAAATAGAAGTCAATATTGATTAACTGTGTTACCACCTGCATGA
This sequence comes from Iris pallida, assembly GCA_029216955.1. Classification (NCBI taxonomy): domain Eukaryota; kingdom Viridiplantae; phylum Streptophyta; class Magnoliopsida; order Asparagales; family Iridaceae; genus Iris; species Iris pallida. Next base: position 65,423 of record JANAVB010024994.1, read on the forward strand.
ACTTCCTAGGACAATTCCTGGTTGTGGACAAAGGCATAACATATTTTCTATGCACTTATGGTAGCTAAAAAGAGAGCTAAGTGTGTATCCTTGGGATGTTTAGTGATTGTCCACAATAATATTTCTTTTGTAGCTACTAAGAGTGAATATTAATTAATTTGTTGGCTGGTATGGATACACTTTTATTTCAGTTGAATTCAGCTTTCTATTTCCTTCCAATATATGGAGGGAGCTATTATTTGTCTAAGCTTCGGTTGATCCAAGTGTGTGCCATTGTATGTTTTTGCTTAGTGTTAAGATTTTGTCATATGCAAGTTTTCCAGCTAAAGTTAAAAATGGAGGTACTTTTGTAGTTTGGTTTAATGAAGAATGTGATTCTTTGCGATTTGTATTTTTGTCAGATTTTGGACAAGGGGGAACTCCAAGTTGCTGGAAAAGAGAGAGAATCTCAGTTATCAAGTCAATTTCGGGATATTGCAACAATGGTAATGAACATGACAATAAACCCAGAAACTAAATGCCCTTACACCAATAGTATGATTGAGCGGCTTCTGCATGAGATACATTTTGCAGTGGATCCTAATAAAAGCTCAAAGAAACAGGTGCTCTACTTGTACATGCTGAAAATCTTTCATGATATCCCTGCTAAACTTGTCATCCTTTCATAGCCCATTGGTGTGTACCACATTTTCTCATCTGTATCAGCACTTGTTTAAATGCATGCATGATACTTTACCCTTTTAAGAATCAGCATTATCATTCATAAACGACATAGCACATGCATTTTTCCATCTGTATATAATGTTTTAAATGGCATTCGTTAGGCATCTGAGTATGTCTAAGCACATAAAAGGTCCTAACCGTTCGTATAGAACTATACTTCTTTCTTATTGTAAATGTGTGATTATCTGTTTATGGTATGTATAAAAGTGACTTATTCATATAAATATCCCATATCCTAAATCTGAAAAACCTAAAAGCAAAAACACAACAACACGACAAATGGAAAGGAATAAGGACCCTGTGACGAGTTTTTGACTAACCACTTTTTCTCGCTGGAGATCTCATCGCCACAGGTATGTCTTTCTCTTCCTCCGCAAACATATTCTGTTCATCAACATCAGACAACGAGAATTGCTGCCGTCTCCGGGACGATTGATCTTTTAACTGCAGCCACTACTGCTGTGTAAGCGGGCAAGGCCCATTTTCTTGGGGTGACTAATTTTGTAACTTCTTCGAATCTTTCGCAGCACCTAGTTGCTGTTGTTGGGGCATTGTTGCACTTGTCATAAACTCTACTGGTTTTGCCGGTTTTGTCCTATCCGTCGCATACACCTGTTATTGTTGATTTTGTACACTCTATTACTGCCAGAAGTGTTGTGCATAGTTTATTGCTTGCTTTATAATAGTAATTGTTAGTTGTTAATCTTAGAAACTTAGGATATATGTATAAAGTGTTGTCAATGGTGCATCGAGGCGCGCGCCATTGACGTGAGGCGTTGCGTGTCACTGCGCCTCGCCACCAAAAATGGCGCTTGAATGAGCATAGGCGCACGCCTTAGCGCATGGCACGTGACGCGAGAAATGTCGCCCTTTAAGTTTTCTTTTGACTTTAGCTCGACCATCTAGGCGCACAAGTAACAAGGCCCATAAGTAACCCTAATTGTCAGATATTAGCCATCTCCTCCCCCCCACCCCCTCTTAAACGATCACAATCACCTCCCATCCTATCTTCTTTCTTCTGGTGGTGATGATACTAAAGAAGTTCTGGTTGATGATGATGAGTAGTCTTGTAGACTAGCTACTACTTACTAGTGTAGTAGTTAGTGGATAATATTTTGGTGGTTTGACAAACTTTATGACGAGTGTCGTAAGACATTATAACTCTTTTTTTATGTTATCGGTTTATGTTATTTTGTCATTTAGATAATGTAGTACAGCTCATGTTTGAATTTTGGATACTTTTCTGCTTTAATATCTTGCTTTGATATGTAATTTCTTTTAATTAGTATTGTCGTTTATATACGCTCTATAGTGAATACATTACTCTTTATATCATTTTTACTGATATTATGTCTCTTTAATATATATTTTTTGGTTTATATATGCTTTGTACAATGTGTACATTATCTGTAGATCCTTTACAGTGTTTACACAAGATCATGTGATCTATATATAAATGAGTGTGTTTTCTAGATTATTAAAAAAAACAAAAAACTTATGCCTCGCTTCAACAAGGAGTGCGACGAGCCATGCGCCTTTGGCGTTAAGGGTATCTTGCGACTCGCCACGGGTCGCTGATATGTACTCTCATCAGTGTGGTACGTGTCTTCCACTGGATCATGTCAACTAGTGCTTAGGAACCCGTACAACCAAAATCATCTGTTCAAAGGATAGTGGTTCTGTGTTACCTGGAGTCGGTTACAAGTGTCGGTTACATGCACATGTTCAAGAGTCGGACGCTTCAAACTCGTAATTGAAGGACATGCGGACATGACCTAAAAGAGTCCAAAATTGGGTACTGGTGCGGGGATACAGAGTTTGAAGATATGAAATAATATCCATATAAATCATATTTTTTATAAACCTAGTGATCCAAGCATCATCTCATAATTATGTTTATGGAATTGTAAGATGTCATATAGTGACATAATATTCATAAAATTCAATCCGTTCATATCAAAATGTGAAATTAAGTTCACGCCACCCAAATTACAAAAAGAAAAGAAAAGAAACAAAGTTCATGCTAAACTCAACACTGAAACAATTAAACACCAAAAAAGCACTAAGAACAGTCCACAAAACAAGCAAAACGTGGCTGCATCATCTTCAAATTCCCTCCTTAGTTAACGTGCACCAAACTCATGCAACACACCATCATCATCACCTTCCAACTCCATTCTTTCAACTTGTTGTTCATGAAGAGAATAGCTCTAAACTCACTCAAATCACGCTCGTTGTCATCTATGGAAAATTCTTCCCTACCTATAAATATATTTAATAATAAAAATTAACTATATTCCTTGTGCAATTAACTGAAGTAAAAAAATATAGTAAGTAAATTTACCTATATTCCATTCGTTTGTTGGTCTGTCTTGATATTTTGCACTATTCCTTGACACGAGGCGAAGATTGCAATGAACAAATACTAGGTCCTCGACCCTTTTGGTCTCCAAATGATTTCTTTTCACGCTTTGGATCATAGAGAAGGTGCTCCAATTCCTCGCCGAACAAGAGAAGAGGTTGGCTGCCCAAACAATTTAGAAGCTAAGACTTGTAGCAAAGGTGTCTGTCACGCCCCCCAGATCCAGAATACTGAAAGCGGGGGCAAAACAAAGCCAGCTACGTATATCTGAGTACGTCACTAACTCGAGATACGGTTACGACTTCGAGATATGGTCACGACTATTTAGAAGACGAGTAGAACTCTAGCATGCCACTGACGACTCCTGTGATCGAACAAATCCTATCTCAATCCAACAACAATAAATATCGAGTATATTATACATGAAAGTAAAGAGGCGTCCCAAAATACTATATCATACATGATCATGAAGCTAGTGGGTACAAAATGCTAAACTACCAAAGTACTAATATACATGATCACTATATCAGCCTAGGTCTAATATAATACATCATGTTGACCGAAGTCAGAAAAAATCTCGAAATAATAGGGCTAACACATGTCCTAGCTAACACCACCAAAATAAAATGAAACACGAGTGGTAGGAAAAGGAAACCCACTCGCGAGGCGGAACCACATATGTAAGCCGACGGGTCATACAAAGAAAGGCATGGAGAATCTTTAGGCTCCAACAGTAAATTTGGCCAAACAAAACAGGTGGGATCAGAACCCAACTAGCAAGTACCACAAGGAAAGTTCAAGCTGACGACACAACATCACAAACAAAAAAACAATATATAGATGAATAAATAAATGCGGATCAAGACCGGTGCGGTACCAATACACGTATCTCGAGAATAGAAAAGACTGAATGAAAGACTGATCATAAGCAACCTGTAAAGTATAAGGGAACGACAAGCGACGAGAGTGCTTAGAAACTACACTAGAAATCGGACCTCAACCCGTAAACCAAACAAGGACCGGGGTTGCAGTTCATCTTCCGAGCTGAACTTAGTCTCTAGCCACTTACCGACACTAAGAACAAACACTAGCATATAAAAAATTGCGCAACCAAAAGTGTACGACCAATCATTGCCTACGGCCTTGCTATCATTAACTAACTAGGGTTATTATAAGCCTAATTACTAACATATGCAAGTTGAGGAACTTCACTACCACCTTTGCTGTAGACATTCGGGTGGCCAAGCGGGCGACGACGGTGCAGAACATATAGAAATATAAACAACCATCGGTATTAGTTAATAGTAAATAAACATATACTCAAAAACATATCAATAATCAATAGTGCCATTCATTGAATTAAAAAGCGCGCCTAGGCGCAGCGAGGCACCGGGACAGCGCCTAGGAACAAGCTAGGCGCACCACCTTAAAAAAGCGCGCGCCTAGTGTAGAAAGGCGCAGGCTCCAGGTGCTCAACAAGGCGCGCCTAGGCGTAAAGTTACTTTTATATATATATATATATATATATATATATATATATATATATATTCCAACCTTCTATATACATGTTATATAGTTTATGGGTTTTATTGGAAAGTATAGAAATTATTGTCATTAATATTATTGTGGGTTTTAGATTGTTTTCTAAATTAGAATGTACTTCTATATTTAAAGGCTTATATATATGTGGTTTGTATATTATACGTATATAGTTTGGGTTATTTATATCTAATGGGCTTTTAGATTGTTATATATATATATATAAAGAATAATTTGGTGCCTATAATTAGTGAATTTTCAAGGAATTTGGACTTCTATGTAGCTAAGTTTTTAAATGTAGATATTTTTTACATATGAAGAAAAAAGTGCGCCTAGCTTTCAAAAGGCGCGCCTTGAGCCTTGCGCCTCAGGCTCCAGGAACCTTTGCGCCTTGGTGCGCCTTTCGCCTTTTAAAACTATGGTGCCATTAGCACTCAATCAATAGAGGTCAGGAGCCCACACCAATTAGGGTTATCCCTGTCACTATGAGGGTCCATAGCGATCCAAGTCGTGGTAGCACGAAGTGTGCTCCCCTCCCAATGATTTATATAAGTTTACTAGTCAATTACCCTACAAAATTCATTTTTCAATTCTTAAGTCATCGACACTCGAGAATCGTCATAAAATGACGAGCCATGGGTACGGGTCATTTGCAAGTTATCACTGGCAAATATTCTCATATCTCACAACATGTGATATACTGGACAATACTCACACTCGATTGTCCAATGCCAATATGCAATTAGATTAACCATTTAACAAGCTAAATCCACAGTGTCAGTAAAGGACATGTACTCTTATCTTGTATGTGGAGAATATATCTTTATAAAATCATAATATTATGCTAAGAAATAAAAAACATTTGAAGAAAGAAACAAAGGGCCAAAACGAGCAAAAACAACCCAAAATAGCCTAATTCAGCCAAATTTGGATTACCGACGGATTTTCACAGATTTATCGATGGATTTTTCGAACTACCACAACAAGTCTTGAGGGGAACATTCAGATATCCTACGGATTTTTGCGGATTACCAACGGATTTTTCGAACTGTCACAAAATTCGAAATCTAAAAAAATGCAAAACTTGTTTTGGCCATAAAAACTTTGTTTCAGATCGAAATTTGACGTTTCAAAAGTCAAAATCGCATGAAATTGAATTTCCTACAACATGAAAGTATTAGTTTTTACAAATTTTGCGATTAAAGATACGATTACATCCGAATACTCAAACGAACAAGTTTTTGGAAACCGAAACGTATCCCGATTCCACCACATTCAAAACCAACGACCAAAACCAAAAATTTCATATACTAAAGATGTAAACAATTTGAAGAAACATATTTTGACCAATAAAAGTATAATTTCCAAAGAGAACCAAAAACTGAAACATGGTCATATTACTTTTTGAGCAGGATGTACTTGTCTAGGGTTAAGCTCCAAGTCTAAGCTTCTATTACTGCTACTACTAGGGGGAATACATACCACACCTAATGCCTCAAGGCCAACTCCTATGCACAACCCAAGGGAGAGAAGAGGAGAAGAAATGAAGAGAGAGTGAAGAGAGAAAAGAGGAGAGAAAATGGAGAGGCTTATATTGAAGCCAGGGATTAATCGTGATCGTTGGATCTGTCGCGTCAGCGATCCACGTCACGATCTAAATCAATCTCATCCATCGAAAAGAAAACCAATTATCCAATTGGGTGCTTTAGAACCAAGAAACCAATGGACAATAGAATGCATCGACACTATTCGCAAAAATATCCAAACACTATTCACAAAATATCCAAAACACTATTCATAAAAATATTCCGAACGGAAATTTTGACGGTGATCTGCGGAATACTGACTGAAGATCCGAAAGAAAGGGAAATTCCTACTTCAGAAAAATTTCAGGTTTATCCACTCCACACACGGGTCTATAGAAATGCAAAAAAGGTATTATACAAGTCTAGAGTAGTCTCACATATAAAAATAAAATCATAAATACAGGAATACAATAAATAAAATACGAAACTCAACATGTTATCATTTTACGAGAAAATTTTTAAATACCCAAATCAGAAATACGAAAACCGAAAACGTATGTGACAATGTCGAAGTGCCATGATTAGCCCACCATGAAATAGACTCCTCAAACATAGGGGTGAGCACTCGGTTAATTCGGTTTGTGCCGAACCGAATAACGCAAAACCTAATTGGATCGAAACCGAATAAGCAAAACAGAAACCGAGCCGACTTGGCCCAAAACCGAATCAAACCGAACCGAATTAAATCGGTTCGGTTTTCGGTTTATTCACTTTTTTGATTTTTTTGTGCTTTTTTTGTTAATATATATAGTAACTAAACATACCTAGACATATTTAGTATATACCTATAGTATATACCTATATATATATTTAGTATATATCTATATATATTAATACTTATATATATATAGTATACACACGCGCGCGCGCGCACACACACACATATATATATTAATTAAAATTTTTTATTCGGTTTTCGGTTTTGGACCGAAACCGAAACCCGAAACCGAATAAGAAATTTTAGTATTTTCAAAACCGAAACCGAACCGAATTTTTTTTAAACCGAACCGAACCTCTTATTTGGTTCAGTTTTCGGTCCAAAACCGAATAATGCTCACCTACTCAAACATTCTAGCTTCAATGACATGAGGCCCGCAGAAGTAGTTACTCCCACTTGAGAACGCTCTATATTCAGGATAGACATTACGAAGATCATTCGAGTTTTTGAATAGTCGTTCGAAGAACTTGTTTCTATTCATGGAGACTTCTTGATCTTCATGCGGGACTATTTGAGATGCTTCATTATCCCCCCACTTGAAGCCAAGCATTAGTATTTAGGAACTAGTGAGTGAGGCAAACAACATAGTGGAGTATTACTTTTGTTCCAGGTGAATTGCATCAAAGTAGGTTTTCTTATAAAAAACTTCATCAATTTCTTCATATTCAAGTATAATTCTTTGTGCATTCTCAATCATTGTGTCCCACATGTCATATACCAAATATAAAACAGGTTCATCTTTTTCTGCTACTCTTAACATGTCAAGGATAGGCTCGGTAAAATCTAACAAGTAATCTAGTTTGTCCCACAAAGGGTCATCATCAGTACAAAGCTTCACTTCACGTGCTTTAGTTTCAATTACACTGTTACCATCCCCCCGATACACTTTCCATCTGAATCCATTATTATCCGTTCAAGAGATGACTGCTTCTTTTAAACACTTACCCATGATGATGCTTGAAGCAAACATAGTTTCAGCTACTCTCAACAAACTTAACTTCGAGTACTTATTGAAAAGAAACAATGCCATGCTATGATTTACTACGAAGTTTCTGAATTTTGCATGTTATTGAGTTGGTCAGAAATCCACTTACATTGTAAATATTGAGATGATTTTTCTCTTGGGGAACGTGCTCTTCAAGGTAAGATTTAGGCTATGCACCACACATGAAGCCCAGAATATTGAAGGGTGTTTGGCTTCAATCATCGCACCAGCAAGTAGTTACTCGTCTTGTGGGTTACAATATGAACAACATTTGTCGCTCCTACTTCTTTAACCGCTTCCTCAAACAAGCTCGCTAAATCTTTAACCGCTTTCTTAATGCAGCCACTTGAATCAATTGATTTTATGAACACAGCCGAAGATGCAACCATGATATTTCTTAAAGGTCTGCTCTGCCTATCTAACCAACCATGAAAAACTATAGAAACTCCTTTTTTTCATCCATGTGTTCCTGATAGGTTGGAGTAACCTATTGACATGCTCCTTTTGTGCAAGTAGTAATGTTGTGCAAAGTCTACAAAATGAAGGGGGAACATAACCAACTAAGTTGTTGTTTGCTAAAGTCTGTGAATATCACCACACCCCCCCCCCCCCCCCCCCCCCCCCCCCCCCCCCCCAAAAAACAAAAAAGAAGAAAAAAAAGAAGAGACAAAAGTGATGTACTCAGCCTTTTTATTATGTTCGAAACTTCTTGAACCTTCTTCCTTTCAGCATCTTCATGCTCCTTAAGTGCATCGAGTATATCAGCTCCTATACTCTTGCAACCTTCGACTCCATCGTTAGGCAGCCTTAACAAATGTGCCTTCAATTTTGAATATGTTTCCACAAAGGTATAGGACCAGCATCTATTTCCACCTCCAACAACAACCAAATTGAGAACCTTTACATGATTCCACAAAGGTTGGTCATCAAATCCTTTATACTTAGTAGGTCTTTGAATTGATTTTGCTTTTTTGGTAATGGAACTGAATGAAGACATTGGTGTAGATTTAGAAAGCAAACACAGAGCACAAAGGGGATGGTGGCAGTGAATGAAAATAGGAAACTGAACCCATAAAATACTATGGCAGGTTTTATATGTGCCAAATGCCCATTCAATGCACTATTATGTTTAGAAGGCAGTAGTAGCAACATAAATCATACTTTTGTCTTTTTTATGTATGTATTTTTTTTTTCCTTCATGAGTTAATATGAAATTTTAAAAGATTTATTGAAATTTTTTTTATGTTACCTATTTTATAATTTTATGATGCTCATTAAGCTAAGTATGAGATATGAGGTGATAAAAAGATAGTACCTCATGGCTCACAGTTATCTTAATGTGAACATCTAGAAATTAGAAAGTAGTAAACATATTATTTTTAATCAAGTTTGGTTCAATTTTTTCATACCGCATAGTTACCTTAATGTAAACATCTAAAAATTAGAAAATAGTTAAACATATAATCCGTGATCACAATCAAGCTCTAGTTGATCGTTTATCTAAATCCTCCAGGTTTTATGTGGTTTAGGATTTAGTCCTTAAGGTTTTATGTGGTCTAGGGTTTAGCGTGTAGGATATCAAGTCTAACGTGTTGAGTTAGGGTTAACATGTGGGGATTTATAGTTATGAAACACTCTTTAATGGAGAGGTTAAGTAATGTGATTGTCTATCTAATATGCCTAAGAAGCTTAGGTTTGCGAAATCACGTTTTTAAAATAAGATCTACCTTGTCTTTTGGATCTCCCTACGAAATTCTACAATTAAATGTAGTAATATGGCTTCTTTTGGGTCCTAAGTTTTTTCCAATTCAATATTTGGTCGCAAATATTTGAAATTAAAGCTTGAAGTCCTATTATTACTTTTGATTACTGATTTATGTGGAAAATGGAAACCATGGCCAATGGGAGCCAAACGCGAATTGTGTAAAGATTCGAGCCTAAGTGCTAATTTTATGAATGGGTATTTAGTGTTTTCCGTCCTTTTTTTTATTATATTACTGTTTTAGTCTTGTTGATTAGCTTTGACTAAAGGTTCTCAGTTTCCTTCCATCGGTCAAACCTGGTCAATTGATGCAATTACTAATTGGATATATATACCTTGTGCCAACGGTAATTTATAATAAAATTAAGCATGATCCATGAGTTGGTGAATGTATTCTTTTTTTTTTTTTTACCTTAAGTTACTATACCAAATTGGTGATCTGATCGTGTAGAAGACGGTAAAAAAACTATAAGGTGATCTTAATTTGTCTTTGTTTTCTACCTTAATTTGATACATACCTTAATTATTGTCTACCTTAATTTGATATATACCTGAATTCTTTTTTACCTTATTTTGATATATACCTTGAGCCAAATAAAGATGATCTTAATTTGGTTCTGCTTATCGAATACCCCTAAAAAATATCTTTGCCTTCCTTTAATTAATTAAGTTATATTGTTTCATTTTTCATCATGCATTTTCTTAAAAATTGGGATTACTTAGTGCCTAGGCGGTAGGCGCCCGATGCTCGACCGACAACCGCATGACTATGTAGGTTACTTTGGGTTTCTGGACAATTTTCAACATTTTTTGTGGACCGACTAGAATTAGGCAGCACCTAGGCGGGGTTAGGGTTTAGGCACCCGATGCCTCCCCGACTACTGCCAAGTGACTTTTAGAACCTTGTGATGGATTGCATTGTTTAAATGCATATCACACAAAGCACCATCATAAATGTAATTAGGTATGTTTCTAAAATTAATTAAGTAGATTAAAATGCATGCATATTATTAAAATGTATGAAAATTTTAGTTGTTTTTTACATTTCTAGAAAAGTTTGTCTTTGAGTTTTATCTTTTCAAAGTATTTAATATAATGAGATGGCTGCTCAAGAAAGACAGAGGGCTAGTAATAATTTTGACGGTTGGGGGGAGGGAATGTATGAGAGAGAAGGAGAACAGCCATTTCAAAAGTTTTTCCTTGAAACTAGTGCGCAGGGTAAAATCAAGTGTGAATTATAAATTATGATGGGAGTGAGACATAGGCTATACACGTTTTTAGATGCCCCTTTTGAAACTGGAGATGACTTTTCATTCTCCCATATATATAATTAAGGCTGCTCAGTGAAAGAAAAATATCTGAGATGGAAATATAGAGGATAACAAAAAAGGCAGAAGCCCAATGGTCAGAAAGGGGAAAAAGAAAAGACTATTCTTTCACATGGGAGGAGGGGAGAGAGAGATTAGCAACAACAATATAGCAAAGTTTCAGTTTATGGAGAAAGAGAGAGAGAGAGAGTACGAGCAGCAACATGAAAGCAATATGGCTAAAAGCAAGCCTTCAAAACTTTCTGCTGGCATATAGGAAGAGAATCCAAAATAAAACTAATGAAAGTCTTCTTTGTCTTTCAAATCCCATGATTTTCGAGTAACACTATTTTAAAATTTTCTGTGTGTTTTCATCAAGTTCTTCATATTCCCCTGCCATGTCCGTTAGTCATCTTGGCGAGTCCGACCCGCACCCGCACACGTGTTATGTCGTGTTATGTCGTGGCGACCCTGGTACTTCTGCTTAACGTGCGGAGTCTTTAAGGGAAACTTTAAGGGATTGAGAAGTGAATTGTGATAGTGGATACTGGGTAAGTTAAACTAATGGGAAACTTTAAAGACATATATATATATATATATATATATATATATAGGAACGTTGAGCATCTCTAGAGGGGGTGAATAGAGTGCGTGTGTGCAGCGAAATAAAAATCACCAAATTAAAATTATATGTATAACAGTGTCACAGATGATAAGTGCTAGGCAGATGATAACAAACTATATACAAATTAAATGCGTAATGTAAAGAGCATCAGAAAAACAAACTCATGACATAGCGATGTATACTGGTTTTCCTCTGAGAGGACTAGTCCAGTCTCGAGTACTCTTGCTCGATGTTAATCCACTATGGCACAAGCTTTGAATCAGAAGCGCTTGTAGCTCCTTACAACCACGAGTTTTTATCCGAAGAACTCGCAACTTCAATAAGGCGAAACCTGAAAACTGGTACGTCTTCGGAAAAAGCCTTATTTACAAACTCGAACCAAACTCTAGGTCGAACCAGAATGACACTTGGCTTGGCTAGGAGTTGTCAAAGGCTAGATATGAAAATGTAAAGTTCTTTGAATGCTTTTGAATAGATAGAGAAGAGAAGAATGAATGAGTGATTTGGAAGAGAGGATTTATGAAATGCCAAAAAACTAAAAAAGTTTTATGTAAAACCCACCGCTAAAAAAACTTTCATGGCGTGCCCAGAATTAGAGAAACTTATCCAAAGCGGGTTCCAAATGACCATTTTGCCCTTCCTTTTAATTTATTGAAAACACCCACGAAACTGCTCTTAAAAAAACGTTTCGATACTTCTTCTTCCATACGCTGCTCACTTTCGAATCTAGGTTTTCTCCTCAAAAATCTTAAAAAACTCGTCGGAAAATTTCGGAAAGACCGGGACAAACGGCAAAAGTGCTAAAACGGAGGTCCAAACATCATTTTTTTGCGATTCTAAAATTTCGGAAGGCCGTCTAACGGTGAAACAGTTACTTTCAGTCTCCTCGACGATACGCTCATTTTGCGACAAACGGGACCTCGTTTCGACCTCCCAGTCAAAAGTTATGGCTCTCCAAAGTTTCAGCTGACCATAAAATGCAGGAGAATGGTCATTCTCCGTGTTAGAACACGAAAAATATTAATTTCGCATGAGGGTGGTCTTTCTCCGTGTTAGTAACACGGAGAATGACATTCTCCGTGTTACTAACACGGAGAATGGCATTCTCCGTCTTAATTTACACGGAGAATGACCATTCTCCGTGCTAAATTACACGGAGAATGACTATTCTCCGTCTTAATTTACACGGAGAATGCCATTCTCCGTGTAGTTTATCACGGAGAATGGTCATTCCAGTGTTAAAACACAGGAGAATGACCATTCTCCGTGTTAGAAACACAGGAGAATGACCATTCTCCGTGTTAGAAACACGGAGAATGCCATTCTCCGTGTTAAATAAAACGGAGAATGTTATTCTCCGTGTTAAATAAAACGGAGAATAGCATTCTCCGTGTAATTTAGCACGGAGAATGGTTATTTCAGTGTTAAAACGCAGGAGAATGGCATTCTCCGTTTTAAATAAAACGGAGAATGGTCGTTCTCCGTGTTAAATAAAACGGAGAATGGTCATTCTTCGTGTAATTTAGCACGGAGAAGTCATTTCAGTATTAAAACGCAGGAGAATGGCCATTCTCCGTGTTAAAAACACGGAGAATGTCATTCTCCGTTTTAAATAAAACGGAGAATGGCATTTTCCGTGTTAATTTACACGGAGAATGACCATTCTCCGTGTTAAATAAAACGGAGAATGGTCATTCTCCGTGTAATTTAGCACGGAGAATGGTCATTTCAGTGTTAAAACGCAGGAGAATGTCATTCTCCGTTTTAAATAAAACGGAGAATGGCATTCTCCGTGTTAATTTACACGGAGAATGGTCATTTCCAGTGTTAAAACGTAGGAGAATGGCCATTCTCCGTGTAATTTAGTTTTTTCAGGAATAAAGAGTTTCGTTCTTCTTTCAAAGCGATGATAATTCTTATGGAAAAGAAGAAGAAAGATCTTCTCTCCACAATTGACGTCGATGAAGATGATGATGATGGTGATGATGATGACGCGCGATGATCTGAGTTCGTTCGACCGAAGAAAAGCACACCGAACTACGAACGATCTTTGCGATTTCTGCTGAAGATGAGAGCAATGGAATTCAAATTTTTCGTGAAGAAGAAGAAGACGAAAATCGCAATCCAGATCTGAGTTTTTTGAATTCAAATACATATAGATGACCAATTCGCGCAGAGGGGTAGTTTCGGTATTATAAAAATAGCAGTTTCCAGCGGGTGGCATCTAAAAGGGAATCTTGGAATATTTAACGTGAAAATACTTAATTCTGGGCATTTCATAAAACTCATCCAGCGGGTGGGCATTTCATAAAAGCCCATCCCGAAATTGGGTTTCTCAGCAATTTCCAGGATTTGGAATGAGAACTTCTCATCTATTTATAGCATTTTTACGGGCAAAACTCTGCATGAGTTCGGGTGCCTATTTTTCGTAGTTCAAAAGTTGGTTGTAGATCTTTAGGAGGACCACAAGACTTCAGGAACTACCTGGCCTAATTCGGGCAGAGTTCGGACCGAACCCTGGCCGAACTATTATGGTGAGTTTCCTGACCAGTTTGTGTTAATGAAGATGGCTTTTAGGTTTCATTGGGTATTGCTTTTTGGCTAGTATGGAGTGTGGAGTAGAATATTTTGTGGATATATAGGCTATTTGAAAGTGGAATTTAGTAGCATAGCCAGTTGCCAATCCGATCGACCGCACATTTTTCCTAGACTCAATAAAATGTAAAATACAGATAAAATAGGAAAAAAAATATCTTGATCAGCATCCACAATCTTTGTTTAACGATGACGATGAATGGTAGTAGTATGGAAGTAGACGTTCTTTGTTTGTACCTTTAACTGCGTATTATTTGCGTATCGACCAAAGTTTACGTTGATTATCAAAATCAGGTGTGACTATGACCAATGAGCCAACAATAAAGACTATATTAAAAGGTAATTTTCCTTGTGGTCAAACTTTTCATGAGATGCTTTCTGTCAAGATATGTACTTCTATTGAATCTATTGCTTGGTGTTTATTTTTAAGAAACACCTCTGGATCAATCTTAAAAAGGTAAGAACTTCATGTGGACATGGCAGTTTATAATCCTGATAATTAAGGTGACTTATTATTCATTTATGTAGTTGAGGTCATACGCATCTTATGAAGTTCTTCATTTACTTCCTGATAATTTCTGTTTTCTCAAATTCAGGGTTTCTTTTTTGATTTTTCTTATTGGGTAATATAGAAGAGAAGTCCCTCGCAAAGTTGTCAACAAATGACTGGAATTTTGATTGGGCGCAATTAATCTGACCAATTAGCAGCACCAGCCGTTGGTGTGCCACTGGAAGCTTAAATGGCTAGGCTGAAGTTGTTGTAGTTGATTAGAGTTTATACCTTAATCTAATAGCTTAGGAAGACACATTGATAATTTTGGGCACGACGAGTATAATGGTATATTTATGTGCCTATGCAACGTATAATAATATGAAATTTGCTTGAAAGGATATCCTTTTAAATGGCTCTGAAAACTCTCTCTAAGTGCCCAGGATTCTTTTGCTGATATAGGTTTCTATTTGCTTTTAGCACTTATCATGAACATTTTGAGATATGTGCATATAATAGTACAAAAGGTTGCAAATAATCTGTTATAGAAATAAGTGAATAACAGAAGGCCAAATGTATCACAGGTAGGAGTCCTCCTGTAGATGTGCCTTTCCTGTAAATCCCAATAAAGGTTTGGTTTTATGGAAAATATGGGTGTGACTTGGACTACTATGAGTTCAGTCTTCCAAACAAATGGCATCTCTAGTTTTAAATGTTATGAATATTTGTGCAGATGAATTGTTTCAATCACATGCGTGTTTAATTCATCTATTCTATAATGTTTGGATTTTGTTCTTTTTAACAAAAAATGTTCGCAGTATTTTTAAGTAGTAAGATGTAAAACCCTACATGCCAAGTGCTTTTGAATAATCCAATTTGACTGTATCATGGATTAGGGTTGTATATTTTTTCTCTTGGACTGTGATTATTTGTGTTACTATCTGGTATATTGCCTAAATAAGATTAATGTGTTACCTCATGTTTATTGCAGGCTCTGGAAGTTATACGCAAGCTTCAAGAGCACTTCCCTATAAAAAGAGCTCCATTGACCCTACGGTTTATGGTTCCTGAGAAGAACCTCTCTTTTCTTATGGAAAAACTCAGTTGCTGGGATGCCAGCATTCTTTCAAAGGATGAATCTGGCGATCATGTATCTGTTGTAAGTTTACAACATCTTCAAGAAACTGCATCTTTGTTAAGGGATTATATACAATTTATCTTTACTAGTTATATTGTATCATTCGACGTGGTCTCTAGACTTATTGACTTTATCCAGAGCAAAATATCGGCTCTTCTGTAGCATGTTTTCTTAACTGCTCATAGTGAGCCGTGATTGGAATGAACATTCGGTAATTACTAAAAGGGTGTTCCAGTGCCACGAGGCTTCTGCATACGGGGAGGATCAAGATGTACGTAGTCTTTTACCACATATATGGAGAGACTCTTTCCGTGACTCGAACCACATCCTCCACGATGCAAGCAACAAGCCTTAACACTCGATAATTACTCCTTCAACAAATACGATTCTTGACAACGAATGTTATGAATCATGCTATTGTGATTCAGATAAGTTTGATTACTTTCAGTTTGGGAATAGTTGGTTAAGTTACTTAGATTCCTTGTGAATCATGTTAATTTTATTCAGAGCAAAATATTGACTCTGCTTTAGCATGTTTTCTTAATTGCTGTCCTGATTGGAATTCACATTCGACAATTTACTACTTTTAACAAATAGGCATACTTTTGACAACTTATGTTATGATTGCTATTTGTGAATCAGATGAGTTCGTCTACTTTCGATCCGGGAACCGGTTCGGGAACAGTTGGTTAAGTTACTAGATTCATTGTGTTTTGCCATATTTTCCAATTACAGCAGTGTCAATGTTAAGTTCATTTTTCCTCTATTTACTGAAAAAAAAATCCAAACTTGCTGCAAGGTGAGAGACATTTGCATCCACATGATAGATGGTGATAGTTCATTTTCTTTAAACAATCAAAGTATCTATCAGTAATGTGATTAAGAGCAGCTTTTGAGGTTCTCATTCAATAACTGTGGCTTTAGCTTGAAGTTTTCTGGTTATGTCATCATAATATTCATCTATATTGCAATAATATTTGTCATGGTTGGGTCACTTTATATCGTGATATACTTTCATTGATATGTGTGTGTATTGTCTACTAGTGCGGATCCCCTATTCTGATACATTTCACATGACTGTATGCAGATTTGTGAATTAGAAACAAGTCGTTATCGTGAGTGCGATGAACTCGTGAGGAATTTGCAAGGGAGACTGGAATTACATTCTGTGTCAGGACAAATGAGAGATGCTCAACTCGATGAATATGAAGACGAGGGTTTCCGTCCAATTTCAACCAATGAGTCTAGTCGTACCAAGGAGTCTGATTTAATGGTCCAATTAGGTGAGAAAATGCAGAAACATAGCATATCTACAGAAAGCAGGAGTGAGGAGCTAGTAAAGCAAACTAGATGTACTACATGTGATGCAATTGTGGGAGATGCTAGACAGTATAGGGAGCACTTCAAATCCGAGTGGCACAAGCATAACCTGAAGAGAAAGATGAGGCAACTTCCTCCCATAACTGCAGAGGAATGCGCAGCTGACATTGAAATGGGTGGTATGAAAGCAGATCTTAATGAGTATAGCTTCTGAGGTAAGTACATCTTGAATGCATAACTTATCTATGGTTGGCTTATTTTGCCATCTTGATAGACTTGAAGGATCAAACATTTGACCCAAACCTTTGACATAATCCACTTTCCTTTTGAGTTGCCCAGGACTTGATTGTGTCTGTTCTTGATGGCATACCTTTAGATTTATGGATTTCTAATGTCAAGTAAATATTAATTGATAGTAAATATTAGTTCAAGCGCTGCAAGTGTGCATGATACAAGTAAGTTTCGTCAGTTGGCTTTATGACACTTATTATAAGATATTACATGGTTAAAGTCCCTATTGCTGTATGGTGCCTAATTCTAGTATTCTTGAAATAGGATGTCAAATCGTAAAATTATTTTAAATGATGTTGGTTCTGGTTATATATGTGATGTAGGACCATCCTACTGCAACAATGAGCTATCCAAAAATGATGTATCCAGTGTTTTTTTTTTTTTTGCAGAAATGATAAAGAAATAGTTAAAAATAATAATATGTAATATAGCTAAAGAGAATTGAACTCAAGACCTCCAATGCAAAAGGGGGGGAAAAAAGAACCTATCAATCTACCAACTGGAACACCATGTTAAAATGTTAAAGAACATCAAGTATAGAATGCATCCAGACACTTAAAATTTAAAGGGGCATTATATAGAATTTATAAAGAAAAAGTAAAAAAACCAAATAATATGGCAAAAGAGAATTGAACTCGAGACGTCCAATAAAAAAACCCTATCAATTTACCAACTCGGACACCATTTATGATACCTAGACTCGATACTTTAGGTCGAAGTACTAGGGGGTGCGGGATTCAGGTCGGACTCGCCACGATGACTAACGGACTAGGCAAGGGAAGATGATGAACTTTGAAGAACTTGATAAAAAAAAACTAGAGTAACATGCTTGGAAATTATGGGATTTTAAAGGCAAAGAAGCTTTCATCAGTTTTATTTTGGATTCTCTTCCTATATGTCTGTAGAAAATTTTGAAGTTTTGCTTTTAGCCATGTTGCTTTCCTGCTGCCACACACACTCTCTCTATAAACTTAAATTCTGCTATATTATTATTGTTGCCTCCTTGTACTCTCTGTCCATCCCTCTCTCGCTCTCTCTCCCCCCCTTGAAAGAATAGCTTTTTTTTCCCTTTGCTGACTGTTGGGCTTCTGCCAAGGTTGTAAAAGGTGCTAGGCGCTAGTCGGGTGGGCACTCGGCGCATAGCGCCTAGCCCGCCCAGGCGCCGCAGTTCAAAAAAATAAAACCCTCCAAAAAACCTACAGACAATTGCATAAAAAGTCCATAAAACCAAAAAACGTGCATAGTCGACGGGTCGAGGGGCCTAGGCGGGTGCCTAGGTGGGCGCCTAGGCGGGCATTCAGCTTCGCGTAGGTCGATTTTTAGAAAGGCTTATACCTTTCTTGTTATCCTCTCTATTTTCCATCCATCTAAGATGTTTTTCTTTATTTGAGCAGCCTTAAGTATATATGAGAGAATGAAAAGCCATCTCAAGTTTCAAAAAGGGCTTTTAAAAACATGTATAGCGTATGTCTCACTCTCATTATAGTTCATAATTGAATTTTTACCATGCTCACTAGTTGCAAGGTAAAACTTCTGAAATGGTTCTTCTCCTTCTCTCTTATACAATGGCGGATCCAGGATTGGCAATGAGGGTGACCCAAATTGGCTTGTAAAATTTTAACATGATTTTAATGTAAAAACAAGGATTGAAATTTAAATATTAAAAAATTGATAATACAATATTTTAATTCAAACATAATTGTAGAAGTCTTTTAATACAAGCAAACAAAGACGAAACAAATTACAACAACATTCTACGCGGTTTCATGTCTTGAAAGTATTGCGAGACATCTTCCTTGGCAACGTTGTTGAAAATGTCTTGTTCAATGTACGTCACCAAGCAATCAATCATAAACTCATAATCCATTCGGTTGCGTAGTGTAGTCTTGATGATCTTCATCGCAAAAATGCTCTCTTAACAGCTGCATTGCCAACATGTAAGACCAGAGCCAACTTTACTAGCAAGTATACTAATGTGCAATCAAAATTTCTCTTGCACTTCACCATCTTTTGAACAAGCACTCCAATCTCCGTCAAAAAAGAAAACTGATCATTCCTCACATCTTCTATATAGTTCTATAGTTGATCTTCAAGTGCCACAAGTTCTAGTAGTGAAAAATCGGATGGGTAAAACTTCACAAATTGAAGTAATTTTTCCTTATCAAAAGCAAAGAACGAATTCTTTGGATCAAGACATTGCATACACAAAAGCAAACCTGTATTCACCTTATCAAATTGACTATTCAGCTCATGAAGTTGCTAATCAATCACCGTATAAAAGTCAACCCGATAATAATGAAGGTTTCTCGATTCCTCAATGGCGTAATCTTCCATGAACTACAAACAAGTATTCCCTATTTGGGATGAGTGTCTCATGCTTGGTACAATACGAAGAGATAACACCCAACAAAGAATCCCATCCATCCTCTCACATTTTTTTGTAGTTGTGCCTTCAAAACTTTAACAAGATTCATAACATTGACTATTTCTTGATCTTGCCTTTGTAATGCTTGTGATAAATCATTTGTAATTCCAAAATGTATTACATAAAGTGTAATATGAATACAAACTCAAAGCATTGTAAGACATTTAATAGATCATTTGCTTGACCTCTTTGCATGTCATATCTACCATCATCTTCGATAACTTCAAGCACATCTATCATTGAGGACCACAACATAATCAAACTCATCAGTGTACCATAATACGAACCCCAACGTGTATTCCCTGCCAGTTTCAAGGTTGTTTCTTGATTCAAACCTTGTCTAGTCACAATTTCACTACTATAAATTCCTTCAATGCTTTTTTTTTTTTTCAAATACTCTCTCAGAATGCCTCTCCGTTTGCACGAGGCTCCAACAATTTTTGGACTCTTTTAGGTCGTGTCTGTGTGTTCTTTACTTACGAGTTTCAAGGGTCCGACTCTTGAATATGCACCCGTACACGACACCCGTACCCATGTCCAGGTAACATAGGACACAATCTAGGAGTCGTTTGATATGCGGTAATTTGGGTGGACATGTTATTCCCATCCATATTACTGGGTTTCACATTAACACAACCAAGAATTTCTGGAAATAAAGTATTCTCTCAAGTATCATATTCCCACTATATAAAGAAAATACTATTCCTAAGATGAGGTGGGTATTCGTTATTCCCACCTAACGGGAATAACAATATTTTGAAATTGTCCAAACTACCCCCGAGTAACACCTGGATCAAAACTCATCTTGTATCCGAATCCAACCCGACTTGGCAACTTGATCCGGATCCGACTCAAATCCGACTAGACCCAAACCTTACCCAACCTCGACCCACACTCAACTTGAACCCGATTCCCGACCCAATCGAATCCGACAAGAACTCGACACGAATTTGACCCAACTTGATCCGTCTCGACCAAAATCCTTCCCCGACCAAAACCTTGCACTAACCTCTCCCGACACGACTAGCCCCAAACTCTACCCAACTTGACTAGATTATTATAATATAATTTTATGATATGGGAGCAATTTAGTAAAACTATGCTAAAATATTATATTTCTGGTAAATTATCTACAATACCAAACACAAGAATTTCTATATTCCCCGGAATACTATGGACAATATACCAAACATGGTAAAATTAAATGCCTATGAATTTTATGCCTGCGACTGAAATTCCTGGAGATACTACAATATGTTTACCAAACGCCCCCTAATTGTTAAAACATTAAAGAACATAAAGTACTATAGAACAAACATACCTATGCATCAGAAAAACAAACCCCCACCACCCTCCTGGGTCTGCCCCTGTAGATGTATCATGTATATTGTTGATCAGGTTGCACATAATCTACTTGATCAAAAACCTATTTCTGGAATTTTGTTAAATTTGACTCCAATCAGGCAATGAAATACTCAACAATTTACTTATTCTGCAAAACTCTTGGAAAAGTCCTCCTTATACATCTCAATTGATTCTCTCTATTATTCAACTAACCAAATCTTGACTAGCCTGTTTCTCCACAGCTCCGCCTTCACTTTTCCAGCATCTCGAGCTACTTGCCTCAATCTGCATTCTCTTCGGTATGATTGGCAGTTCTTGACACAGCTTAATTTAACTTAGCTTCAAGAAAGTCTTCATCTTGGTAGTATATGGATAACTTCATCTTTGATTCAACTGTTGGTTTGTTGGCTTTCGGGTCTATATGTGTTTAAGACTTTAAGTTGCTACCGAGAGTCATTTTATATGTAGTGCCTTGAGCCCAAAGCTTTCTTCTCATGGTTGGTGCTTGACCTTTGACCATGAACTTCTTGATGCCATTCTTGAAGAAGGCATTGTGTGCTACCCTGGCATCCCCATCTTAGGTCATTCGCGCATCATGATTTATTGAAAGAAGCAATAAGCTTTACCAAATTGTTTATAGAGCTTTCTTAGGCTTTATACATGACCTCATTATGACAGGAAAGGCTTGGATGATGATGAACCATTAAACAGTAAAAAAAACCTTTATTTTTGTGTATCAGAAATCCCATCTACCAAAAAGCCGGAGAGCTAATTGTGTGGGATTGAGAGCTCATCATGCGACATTGGAGAACTTTTCGTTATCAAGGATTTCCTGATGATGTTAAAAGCCTGACCTTTCCATTTACCATCCTTCATGAGAATGCATGTTGTATGATTTGTATCATGAAACATATCATGTATTGTCATGTGGAAAGTTATAGATTGGTGCTGAATAATCTTTAAGATGAATTTATAATTGAATTAATGTTCCATCATAGGAATTTTCTAGACTAAATTTGAAACATGTTTTAGGCTGTTTCATCTTCTCCATTAGATAGGACGATATAATTTCACTGATATGAAAGACTTGCATAAACTTAGTAATTTCCTTGACTATAAGGGAATCCTGAGTGTATTTCTTATGGACTCTTATCATGGCATGTATAGTCATATCAGACAATTATCTAGGCTAATGTGCAGTTAAATACCCTGAAGTTTGCAGTTTTTGCAGATAAATACTCTACTATTTGAATAAGTACTAAATAGCCTAAACTTGTATTTGCATTTGATACCCTAAACTATCATATTTCTGCACTTGGAGGTGTCAAAACCCAAGTTTGTCGCTCGATATAAATCCTAATTTCATCCTCTCCTAATTTACTGACCCTAACACTGTTTGGGAAGGAGGGAAAATAGAGGGAGGGAAAAATTTGAGAGGAAAGTGGAGGGAAAATTAGAAGGTATGACGTTTGGAAAGAGGGGACAAAAAAAGGAGAGGAATCGGGGGGGGGGGGGGGATTTGGTAGGTCCCACAAAATTTTTCCTCCCCAAAAACCGGGAGGAAAATGAACGTACGTGAGGGGATTGGTTAAAGTTTACCCAATTACCCCCCCCAATTAATTCCATCTCTTTTTCTATGTTGTCTGTTCATATTCGTATTTTTTCTAGTGGTCTATATATTTTTCTTCTCCTAAACCAATTACGTATCACGTAACTGTTACTGGTTGCATATCAGCTAAATCAAACTATCTCCATCTCTATTATTTTGTTTTATTTTAAATTTGATAGTGGTCTAATTTTATTTAGATAATCATTGTTTTATTTTAAATTTGATAATGATCTAATTTTATTTAGATAATCATTGTGATGGAGTTTTATTTTAAAGTTGACAATGATGTAGTTTTATTTAGATAATGTAGTTTTATTTTAAATTTGATAATGATGTAGTTTTATTTTAAATCAAACTCACGTATGAGCCGTCTAAAAAAACTCATATTTGAGTTTAACTACTATTTAAAATGTTAATTTGATTATTTTAAAGATAATATACCATTATTTAAATCTTAATTCTAATATAATATTTTACATTTTGATTTATTTATTAGTTAAATTCCTATACATTACTCCATTATCTTTAACAATAAAAACATAAATATAAACAAAAAAGTTAATTTTTAAAGATAATGTGTAAATCTTTATACATTACTTCATTATATTTATAAAATTAATATTTTGAGAAAGTCAAGAACTAATTAGTAATTTTATCTGTCCCAAAAAAAAAAAATTAAAATTTCACTTTTTCTCTCCCTAAGTTTTGGTCATCCAATCAAGGAGAGGTAAAATTATTTTTTCTTCCCCTCCATTTTCTTTCCTCTCAAATTTTCCTCTCCCTCTTTGACAAAGTTCCCAAACATAGTGTAACTGTGAGTATGGTCGTCCCACTCCTCTCGCTCCAACACCACCTTGCCCTCTCACGCCGTCGACAAGGCCACAGGCAGCAGCAGTTGCCTGTGCGCTCGATGCAACAAAGATAGGGCAGGAGGGTGTTGAGTGCTACAACGAAGGGAGGGAGGGGGACAACCATAGTTGGGTTATCTAAAGAAGAAGATGAATTAGAGTGGGGTTTGGGTTAGGAAATTAGGGTTTCACAATTATGGGAGAATTTGAAATTAGTGGTAGGCTTACACTATGTTTGAGAACTTTGTAGGAGGGAAAAATTTGAGAGGAAAGAAAATGGAGGAGAAGAAAAATTAAATTTACCTCTCCTTGTTTGGATGACCAAAACGTAGGAAGAAAATTAAAATTTTATTTTTTTTGTTTGTTTGTGGGATATAGATAAAATTACTAATTAGCCCTGGACTTTCTCAAAATATTAATTTTATAAATATAATGAGGTAAGGTATAAAGATTTACAAATTATCTTTAAAAATTAACCTTTTGTTTATATTTTTTTTATTGTTAAAGTTACAGTAATGTATAAGAATTTAACTAATAAATAAATCAAAATGTAAAATCGTATATTAGAATTAAAAATTAAATAATGAAATATATCTTTAAAATAATCAAATTAATATTTTAAATAGCAGTTTGCGAATTTTTTTTAGATGGCTCATACGTGAGTTTGATTTAAAATAAAACTACATCATTATTAAATTTAAAACTACATCACTATGATTATCTAAATAAAACTACATCATTATCAAATTTAAAATAAAACTACATCATTATCTAAATAAAACTATATCGCTATGAATATCTAAATAAAACTACATAGGAGAAAAATATATAAAACTGATAACAATTTCTAACTAATTGGAGATAGGAATGCGATATTAGTTGCACGATAGTTTGATTTAAAATAAAATTACATCATTGTCAAATTTAAAACTACATCACTATGATTATCTAAATAGAACTACATCGTTGTCAAATTTAAAATAAAACTACATCACAATGATTATCCAAATAAAATTACATCACTATTTAGCTGATATGCAACCGGTAACATTTTTCTAATATGTAGTTGGTGTAGGAGAAGAGAAATATATATATATATACCACTAGAAAAAAAATATGAATATGAACATACAACATAGAAATGAATTAATTGAGGGGCAATTGGGTAAATTTTAACCAATTCCCTCGCGTACGTTCATTTTCCTCTCGGTTTTGGAAGAAATTTTTTTTGGTGGAACCTACCAAAATCTTCCCCCAGATTCCTCTCCTTTTTTTTCCCCTTTCTAAACATCTTACCTTCTAATTTTTCCTACACTTTCCTCTCAAATTTTCCCCTCCCTCTATTTTCCCTCCTTCCCAAACATCAAACCTTCTAATTTTTCCTCCACTTTCCTCTCAAAATTTTCTCTCCCTTTATTTTCCCTCCTTCCCAAACATAGTGTTAGGGTTTTCTAAGGCAGAAATGTTTGGATTCTTCAAACAAGAATATGTATAAACAATAGTTGTGGTCCCTTTTACTTTGTTGTAATGCATGTTGGAGATTTTATCAAAGTGGTAGATAAAATTTTGATGGTGGGTTGACCTTTCACCAAGAGGATAACTGTGGTTTATTCCGTTAATACGGATTATTCATTCACTACATCCGATTTGAAAAAAGAAAATCATATTTTTGCTTGCCCACTGTGTTCTATTGAACTCTCTACACAATATCTTGCCTTTTTTTGTACTGACATTTTTCAAAAAGATAATGAAATATAATTAATAACAATAAGAGAATTAGTTTGCTAAAATTCAAAACAAATAACAAGTCGCCAATGCTTTTGTCGACATTAGCCAATAGCATTGGTGACATGAATGCAATTGTTTTGGAACGCGATATAATGGCGTGCAAGGAGCATCTTAGTTTGCATTTGCATGTGTTTGCATGCATGGCCATTAGTTTGCTTTTGCATGTGTTTGCATGCATGGCGTTGGCCATTAGAAAATGTTAATGCTATGGTGTGCAAGGATGAGCTTTAGCTTGCGTGTGTTTGTATGCATGGCGTTGGCCATTAGAAAATGTTTGCTAATATCTGTTGACTAACTTTTTTATTTTAATTACACTCAGATCGCCTGTGTGTTTGGTGACATGGCTGCAAAGTGTGCCCAAGTCGCCATTGTGTTTGGCGATAGGCTGAGCAAAAAAAAAAATCCCCAAAAAATGCATTTATTATGAGTGCATTTGGCGACTCGTTATCTGTTTTGAATTTTGGCAAACTAATTATCTTATTTGTTATTTAATTATATTTCATTATCTTTTTTAAAATTTTCTGTTTTTTGTAACTCATGTTTTGGAACTTTATTTTTATTTTGCAGGTTTGCAAACTTGTGGGAGCAGTACTTGGGAGGTTAATTCTGTAAAAGTGAGCTTTACACGGAGAGATCCGGATGTTACTCGCATTCTTATGTATGAGCTAGCATATAGGAAGAATGTGTTGTACAGTTGAAGCAGCCTTTTGTGGTGCTGCTCGTCATATCGTGCCTCACTCTATGTTGAAGGAGACCCACCATTTAATTTGCAGTGTTTTTGTGACTTGTGTGTGGCCTTTTACATTTTTGCTTACTATGATTTTATGAAGAACACTAATGGGGTTGCATTAACTTGGAAGTTGAACAATAGAATTGTTTATATGCATAATGTTGCAGGAGAGCATGACAAGTCAACTGTACTTTAGCTAAAGGACAATTATGACCTGAGTCTTCACTTTGTAAACTATGCTCAGACATAATATTCCCGATCTCTTTGAGTTTTGATTTGTGTGAAAGAAGCTTCAAACGCTCGTTTGGTTCAAGTTTTTGTATTCCTAGGAATAGATTTCCGATTCCTTTTCCACGGGAAAGGAATTCAACATTTCCATACCTATGTTTGGTTACACAGGAATAAGAATATTAATTTATTTAGTTTTTCTTAAATATCTTTTTATTAATTTTATGATGATTCACATGTTTGAGATATAAGTTAAAAAATTGAAAATAAAGAGGGTATTATCGGCCAAACAAATTCCCAAACAACATTCCTAAGAATGCAAAACTATTCCATGGGGGACTTGGGAATAACTTTTCGACATCAATGGGAATGTGAAGTCCCTTCTATTCCCTCCTTATTCCCAATCCAGGTCAAAACAAAAGGGGGGTTTGAGGAGCATCTATTCTTATTACACGTGTGCTAGATGGATTCCACAACAATTACCCAACAATGCAACAACACAAGTTCACTAGCATCCATCACAGCCTCATAACCTGCTTCAAGATTATTAGCCCTCACTGCAGCAACAGTCTCATTCCATCAACTGTAAGTATATATCAACGGTCTCATTCCATCACCTGTAAGAATATATGCACGTGTATAATTAGTAAATGTGGGCCTGATTATTCACAAGGCTCGCAAGTAGTGGTTTGTGAAATTCTAAGGGCTTTGTACAAATAGTAAAATATGGTCTTTTTTAACTACTATAAAAATATAGTAACTATTTATGACGGTTTTTAAAAAAAGGGGAAACTTGAACCTTAAAATGGAGATTTTGCATTAGTAACATATTTGAAGGTTAAAATTTTTGGGACCTTCGGATTGTTTGTGTCCTGCACTACTTGGAAACGGAAAAGGACTGCCGCTGATACCCTAAAGTCTATTAGGCTGAAGTTAGCAATTGAATATTTCAAAACAAACTCAGAAATTTTTTTTCTTCTCCTCCTGATCAACAATGGATGAACAAGGCTAATTCATTATCACATGTCGCCAATATAACATCTGATAATGGTTCTCTATGATATGCCATGCCCCATGGCCCAACCTGATAAGAAGTCGAATTATACTTGTTCGTCTTTAATACCGGTCTTTGTGGCCAATTATATCGCAAATAAGATGAAGAAACAGTGCATCTGGGTTATTCACCTGGCAGAATTGACCAGAGTATAATGATATACTAGTGTTTAAAGGTATATATAGGATGTATATGGTGTAATGTTGAACCATAAGTTTTACAAAGAAAATCGTGAGTAAAACCTCCTTCCTCCCTTCCTACTGTGCTTCCTTGAAATCTTGAGATAGCATCTAACAGAAGTTTGTTCAGAATTAAGCAAATCAAATTCACAGTTTCTTTTCCTAAACACATCATCAACAAACATTGTAGACGATCGAGGGTGAGGTGAGTCTGCATTCCCCATTATGCATTACATTACGGTGATCATTTTCAAACAATGACACGAGAACTTATGATTTAAGGAAATATAAGAGAGAAAGCATCGGATACTGTCATGTCCTTGTTGAATCATTTGGTCTCCATAATACATGTAACATAGTGAACTCTATTCAATAAATAAAAATATGAGCGCAATGATAAATTGTTACACTGAAAAAAGAAACATTATGATCACCCAAAGGAAAGGAACATGTTTCTCTTCACAACACATTGGCAGTCCTTGTCCTTTGAGCAGAAATTTTATTTCAGCTATTGAACAAAGTATAAAGTTACATGTTTGCAATAAATCACATCTATAAGAAATAGCTCATAAGTAGATCCCAGTTTTATATTACTTTCTTGCAACTACACCCCTCCATAATACTTGCAGAGAGCTTCTTCATACCATCCCTATTCAAAGTCGAGTAGTCCTCTATAGAGTTTGGGAACATATCAATGATCCTCAAGTGCCCATTAAGCCCGTGCAGGACTTCATATATGACTCTCAAAGCAAGAATGTTTTCTCTCTCTCTTGAATTAAACTCAAGCACCTTACCATTTACCTCAATGGAGCTCCCTCATGGAACCTTATTTACCCCTCTTTCATCATCTTTCTCAACTGACCAAAAACATCCCACTTTGTTTTGCTGCGAAGATATTAGACAGAAGGCTATAGCTTCCACTATTGTGACTCTCTTTGGGATTTTGCTTAGGAGCTAACTCCCGAACGACTCAGACTCGGGCTCAGACGAAGGGCGCAAAGTGGCTCTTTGATGGTGCAATTTGCACTTGGTGCTGATGCACGTACGCATCGGACATGAGATGACACTTTTGCGTTGATTTGTGCTAGGATTCTGCGCATGTTTCTGCACGAGTTCCTGTGCGTGGTTCCTGCGCGCGTTCCTGCACGAGTTCCTGAGCGTGGTTCCTGCGCGCGTTCCTGAACGAGTGTGGTTCCTGCATGTATGGCTCTTCGATTTTCCTGCGCGCGTTCCTGCGTGTGGTTCCTGCACGTATGGCTCTTCGGTTGTTCCAGGGGAGTAACTGCCCACTTAGTGTACAATTAACCCCGAATTTATTGTCCTTAATGGTGGTAGTGGGCTACTCAAGTGGTTGGCTCTTTATCTATATATACTCTTGAGTTCTTCTTCTTAGTGGACGAAGTACTATCCTTCCAAGGAGTCAAAGTGTTGCTCGAGCAATGAAGTCCTTCCAAGGAGTCAAGGTGTTGTCCGAGCAAGAGTGACATAGGAGCCCTCCAGAAGTTGTCTTTTGTAACAGATTGTAATAGCAATTGTGTTGCAATCATTTACAAGTTATTTGTTTCAGAATTGTCATACTTTAAGTCAGTTGTATTTTTCTTTCTTCCAAATGGTTGTAATCTTCGATCTTCCACGTACGATTGTATGCCGTTTGTATTCATGGGACTAACAATCTCAAATCAAGATCCGAGCAACAATCTACCTACGAAGATGGAAAACCGTTCTACTCAACTCGACACAAGTTCTAGTAAGCTTGACAAGTTTGATGGAGAACACTATAACATATAAAAGAGAAAGATAAGTCCCAATCTTCAACTTGTCAACGTTGGACATGTATCGACTGATCCAGAGCATACAATTCTTGAAACTAAAGATGTGCTTGCAATTGTTAGCACGATTGATAAGCAATACAAAGGAGGTAGGACAATAACCTATGCAAGTTTTGATTTTAAGCACCATGGGTTACTCAATGGCAGAATCATACAACAAGAAGGTTAATGCTAGAGACGTCTAGGAGTCTCTTAAAAAGCAGTAAAAGATTGATGAAAAATGCCCAAAATACATCTTGTCGACAAACTCTTCAAAATATAATTTGAAGATGAAAAGACTCGCAAGTCAAGGAGCTGCTAAAATGGCAGCAAAAACACGAGGAGGAAGGCATGAAGCAAGAAGACAAGTTCATGGTGGGGGCCATTGTCACCAAACTTTCTTTCGATTGGAACAAATTTGCAATCAACATGTACCGCAAAAAGATGGAGATCCAACTGGAAGATCTTTTGCATTAGATTCATATTAAAGATGATGTTAGAGCTCAAATCAAAGTGGGCACTATGTCTAAACAATTTGTCAAGACAAACATGGTACATGCTGGAGACACAAAGGGGAAACAGAAGGCTTCCTGCAACAACAAGAAGAAAGACTTTAGCCATCTAAAGGTGAAGTTACTCCTTTCAGGCTTCCTGCAACGACGTGACTTGCTAAAACTATGGAAAAAGGGCCACTACAAGGACTGCAGGTCCAAGCAAATGCGAAAACAGAAATAGCAAGGTGAGCTTAACTTGGTTGCTATGATTGTGCATGTTGAGTCATCTGGTATAGACATGGACTGGTGGATGGATAAAGGTGCATCTTGCCACATGTGTTCAAAGAAGAAATTGTTCACCACTTACGAACCAACTGTTGAGAATGTTTTGATGGCAAACAAATCCTAAGCTGAAGTTATGGGGATCGGAACTGTGGTATTAAAGCTAACTTCTGCGAAGACACTTACTCTTGATAACGTGAAGCATATACCAATGATTTCCAAGAATCAGATCTTTGAAAGTTTGTTGTGCAACATAGGCTTTAAGGATGGACATTAATGCAGGCCAGATAGTGATGTCCTACAAAGAAGCACATTTCGAAAAGGCTTTTTGTACTGAAGGTGTGTTCAAACTGCAAATTGTAAATTCAACTGAATGTATCAATGAAGTGTCTGTTTCTGGCTGCCTTCTTGAGTTATGTCAGAATAGACTAGGACATGTATATTGTAAACGAATTAACAAGATGTCTTGTTTAGGCTTTATCTTCAAATTTGGGGGTAAGGAGGTGGAGAAATGTGGAGTTTGTGCTTAGACCAAAATTGTAAGAAAGCGGTTCAGACAGGTGAACCGAAGTACATATCTTCTAGAGTTGGTGCACTCAGATATCTGTAACTTCAAGCACTTCCAACAAAGGTTGTGATGAAGTATTTTATTACTTTCATCTACAACTTCTCAAAGTATGCGCTCGTCTATCTTTTCAGAACAAATGATGAAGCATTTGAGGAGTTCAAGGACTTCAAGGATGAAGTTGAACGTCAAATAGGACAACTGCTAAAGAGATTTAGAAGTGATCAAGGCGGGGAGTATCGTTCTACTGAATTTGCATTATTCTGTAGATAACATAGAATTGTCAATGAAATGACTACTCTATATTCTTCTCAGTTAAATTGAGTAGCAGAAAAGAAGAATCAGATGTTGCCAGACATGAAGAATTCTATGTTGTTGAATGCTGGTCTTCCAAACTATTTTTGGGAAGAAGCTGCATTAACGGTTACGTTCATTCTGAATATAATGTCATTTGCCAAATCAGATATTACTCCTCATGAACTCTGGTTCAAAATCACATCCAACTTGAATGTTATTCGAGTGTATGGGTGTCTGGCCTACGTGAAGCTACCTGACATCAAGATTCAGAAGTTAGAAATAAGGACTACGAAAATAATATTCCTATGTTATGTTGAGAAAAATGACGCTCGTACATTCCTAGATCTTGAAACAAATCAAATCAATGAAGCTTGCGATGCTGAATTTTTCCAAAACAAGTTCATTAGGCACAAGAACATTGTTCTAACATATCTGCCGAAGAACACTATTGTAACCTCCCTAGATTTTTAGAGTTATTTATTTTACTTTATTTAATATAGTTATTAATATATATTTTCCACTATTATTTATGATCATAATATATATTTTTTCGTAGCTTTGATTTTTGGAGCACAAGAAATGCCAATATCTAGAAATTTCCTTTACGAGTTTTGATCTAGACAAGTTTATATTCAATTTGATATATCATGTCCCACTCAAATATGTTTGACATGTATTATACTTTTGTCGCACAACTTTTGGGTCAATTTAGGCCAAAATGTTATCTTTCGTAAAACTTGTCGAACTTCAAAACTTAATTTCGGAACTAGACATCGATCCAACCTAAACGACCCAATATATGATTATAACTTATTTTGAGCCTACTACACATATGCCCATGGTGGTCCACTCAATTGAGTTTCTATGTGCTACTTATTTTCAAATGGCGCATATGACCCGTTTATAGTCATTTTGGTGTTCAATTCTATTGGAAATATTCCTGGGACCTAATCCTAGTTGACCTAACTTAGTAGGGACCACCCTAGGATGCCAAACCATGGTAGAACCTTATTAATTTAATTTAATTCAATTTAGGAGCATCCATGTGCTCAAATCCTACCAACTTTGACCAATGTCAAACATCTTACTCATAGAAGGAAACCACTACTACTCCTAACCAATTTGATTGATTGATTGACCAAATCAACTCCAAATCCATCCAAACCAAAACCAAAATTTTCACAACTCATAGGAGAGCAAAACCCTATAAATACCAAGCATCCTTGGCCCCCCTCCTTCCTCACAATACAAAACCTGAGCCCTAGTTCTCTTTAGGCCGACAACCACTTGCCCTTTGGCCGACCCCCTTCAACCCTTCCACTTCGATTTTCGAGACATCCACCACATCTCTCGTTCGTGGTCATCGGAGAGGTGTACAAGCCATCCAAGACGTCGAAAATCCATTATTTTTAGTCTGAATTTAGCAGTAGGTTGGTGATTTGTAAAATAGGTTTTAAGTACTTTTTTTAATCTATTTCATCCAAAACCAAATATGATGGATAGCCCTATATGTCTTCTATGATGTCCAACCTCTATCTCACAACGTTCAACTTCGTTTACCAGTGGCGTCCGTTGCACTGAAACGTGTCCAGAATTGACCACTTTCGGTAGGGAGACCTTCCCGACGTCTTCAAGCCCCTATTGATCTCCGACAAAAACCTTGGTAAGGTCTCTAACATCTATATCTACCATCAAGAATTATTTTTTGTGAATATTTACAATAATTTCATGTTGATATGTCATTAGATCCTATCAATTTTCGGACACCGACACACCAATCAAAACTCATCTATTTAATTCCAAACCTTCGTAGGATTTAAATATGATAAATTTAAATAAAAATAATATTTAATCCTAATTATTCTGATTTATTCTAGAATAAATAATTTTCATATTTTTCTATGATTTTCGCTTCCGAATTGAAACTCTATGTGGCATGTTGTGTTGATACTTAAATATAGCGATTTGGTGTATTTTTCTAAAAAAAATATTATATGATATATATTCAGAATTAAATATCATATTTTCCAGAATTTAAAATACTTATTTATGGTATATATATATATTATTTTATTATTATATCTTGTTACTAAATATTGTAATGAAACTAGTATAGACTAGTTGACTATTTTATGACTAGTTTAGCCTAAATAAGGTAAGTATAGATATGGTTAGTCTTGTGGTGATATTTATTTAGTTTATTTTATACTTCTAGGAGTTCATGATCATTCTACAACGGAGGTTGGAGCCGGACTGATACACGATACTCTTGTCGACATCTCCGGCAAATACCTTGCCATCTTGTTACTATTTAATTTTATGATATTGTTCTTGTATTTCTAGTGTGTTACTCTAGTAGAGTGCGTCCAAGTATAATTTGGGTACGATCGATGGTGTCACGTCCCGGTCCCGGAGGATCGAAAACTAACCACTGGACGTGATGCCATATAAGTCTAGATTGCACTTGTACAAGGCAAAACCATTACAGTTCCTGTAATTTCTCAGAAAACAACGACAATGCAGCAAAACCAAGCAGACAAATTGAAGTCACAACAAAATATGAAGAAAATGTATCTCTTTGTTGATATTTGCAACTGATTACAAGACTTGTCATTGAATACAGAGTTTATAATAGATTATAAGACTCTTGAATAGCCAATTGAATATACACTTGCCATTTAGGCTTTACAACTGAATATGCCGACTTTGCTTACAATGAACTTGCCGATTTGGCCACAATCTCACTGGTACAACTGAGTTACACTGTTCCATACATTATGTTCCGTATAGCATAAGACATCGTCTTATAAGAAGAGCTTCTGCACACCCATCTGATTCATCAATGTCAAGCACTGATCAAATAATTTCCTTATGTATGAGCATTTAAAATATTGCCCATAATGTGGGTCAGTACATCAACAATGTACTGGCGAGCGGTGCTGACCCAACTCACCTAAGAAGATAACACTAAGTAATCATGTTATAGAACATTATTAAAAGTGGTCCTTCTAGTTGCCTTAGGGTCAATTTCATGTTTATAGCCGATAAGAAGTAAAGCATGCAATTCTCATTGCCAACATAATGTAAAGAAATATGGTATCACCCTTTGGTGATTCTTACCCATGGTCGTATAGCCATACCTGTACATTTATAATACTTACCTTTCCTGCATAAGACATTGTTAGAAACAATATCATAATTCAATATATTGTCACCGTTCAGGTGATTCTTACCAACAACCGACATCCTTCTCTGTAATTGAGTAATAACTTACTCTGCATGCATAAGACATTATTAGCACTGGACCTATCTATATGAAAGTCACTGGCGATACGCCATCTTGGACCGTCTTCCAGGTATAACGATGCCCCTTACAGTACGGGTAGCTAGCCCCTCTGAAGGTCCCGTATATCGACGTCAGTACGTTGGCACCAATCCTTGTTCCCCTTAAGATGAACCGGGTCCGTAGTCTCGGATTACCGTTTAAGGAACTACCTTGTCGACAAGTTGTCTATGACCATGTAAATATATGCAACTTATCTATGAAGAAACATATAATGCATGATAAGAAAAACTAAGTAAATTCAGCCACCATTCTCATTCGTATTGCCTTCTTTCTCATTTCAGGGTCTTGGTGTAATCAACATTCTACATCGACGACGGAATAATAGAATATTGTTACCCAATCCCTTTCTCACATCTTTGATACCATATATCTTTCCAAATGATACTCAATGTACTCACCGCCCAATTCTTGGGGCTTAGCATTTGTTTAGCATACATTCATCGAGCTGAGGCTCGACATACTCACCGCCCAAGTATTTGGAAATTTTCCTTCACCTGTCATGTATTTCATAGCAACAACACACAAGCCCACAATTCATGGAATGATTCGAAGCACACACAATCGGTAAAATGATTCGCAATAATTTTTGGGTCATGTGATTAATTATCTTTGATTATCTTTTCGACTTTCATGCAAAGTGTTATTCAGCAACTCAACGAGTAAACATAACATACTATCCTTTTATTAAGCGTGAAGCTAAAGGATCTTCGAAGGGTTCAACACTACTCACATTTACGAGACGATTCCCGCCATGATCGCATAGCCTTCCAAGCGATCCTTCGTATAATCACAAGTCCAACAAGGCTTCAACGAACCAACCATCCATCATAAGGCATACTACGGGTCGGGGCACTACAATATATACTACTCAGAAAAAGTTTTATCCTCGAAACTTAAAACAAAACTCATACCCAAAACTTCAATCGACTTTATGAAACTTCTCAACGATCAACTTGCACTATTTTAACATTCTCTCGATTGGTTCCACATGATGTACCATCTCGCCATAGCATCCCGATTTGATTCAAAATAGTTTACCATCCTTGATCTTTCCTCCAACACTCGTACAATTCCTTAGCACGTAACAATCCTCTTCCGTGGCCTCATTTGAATTCAGTATATCACTTAGTTGGAATCATATACATATTTTAGGCATCCCAAAAATACATGCATTTCAACCAAGTTCAGTGATAGATAAAACGAACGAGCTACGGTATAACTTCATTCCCGAACAACAGCAATTCCTTAGAGCATCTCGTATAACTGCAACTTGTTTATTCAATCTTTCAACCAACTGTCAACACAATGAATGTTACTAATTCCAACTCGAATAATTTTTCATATCCGACCAAAATTTTCTGAAGTATTCTAATATAGATATATCAAGTTATCCAACGAATCCAGAGTTCCCTTTCAAGTCCATTATTATTCATACCACCAAAGTTAATAAAGCCAGTAGCCACATTTTATTTTCATACCACGATTCTCATCGATCAAATTCGCATCCATACACTTTATTTGCAATCGTAAATTTCCGATTATGATCTATCTTCCAAGTTGTACCATCATTCCACTTTAGTAAAAATTTCCTGAGGTACTCAAATATTTCTCATATTGATCAAGCCAACATATTATTATCTCGCATGAGCAACTCTTATTTTCAGCAACATTAATCCTGAGGGTCATTTCAACATTTTATTCGCTCTCGTCGATCTCGACTACATGCACTATCCCATTTCATCGTACATTTATTCTCCTCCAATTTCAATCTGATTATCCATTAATGAATTTATTTTGATTGTCTCAAGGCACTACCATCAATTTATGCAGCTCAATATGATTCAACCAACCAATTAATCCAACCAGTTCTAACAATTTTTTGACATTCCGAATAAAGGTAACCAAGTTTCCGAAACCAACATGATCCGTCATCCCATCCAACTTGTAACATCGAAGTTTCTAATCTTTATTCCATTCCGAAGTTTTCTTCCTGACACATCTTACTTATTCTGACTATACCCATGCAACATCAATAGGGACATCCTAACGGTCTCCAACAGTCAACTTAGCCATCGGTCATGTCTCTACGGTCAGCTATTCTAAGCTAAACCAGACACTCAGCTAACCCATCTGAGATGGATAGCTATCAGGGACATACTTATCTCTTATCTTAGAGGAAACCAACTCTTATCATAGGGACTCTATTTATCTCAGGGACAATCTATGGTCCGACCAACTTAAGGGACATGGGACACCACCCCAATCTTATGAACTTATTCCCAAGTTCAACAACTGAATATCATAGCCAACAAATCCCAAACTTAGGCAACCAACCGACAGCCTAGGTAACCAACCGACATTCTAGGGTCAAGTCTTTTTACTCGTACTTATCCTCGGGTTATACCCACGAAGTCATTCTAGACTTACCCACAACCGACAAAATCTATCCGACAATTCTTAAGGGTTAATCCCGAAGCCATCATATAAAACTTTATCAATCGAATATCCAAATCTCAGTTCTCATTTGCATAGACACAGCATCACCTGCTCAATTCGACTTGTATTCTCACATCGTACTCAAATTTTGTCTGTTCAATAGGCCAACTATTCTGAGTCATATTCCAACTATTCTGAGTCATATTCCAACATTGCTACCTCAATGGTTTGTTATTTACCATCTCTTTCCTACGGTCTTTTCGCGATATATTCATTTTCCATATTTTTAGATCATCGATACAGTCTATACTCTTTAACCAACAAAATAAGACAATTGTATAATCGTATTTCTTTCGAAAGCATCCTTTATGAATTTTTGCTAGCACCAAACACGGTCCTCCCTTAGCAATTCACGTGAACCATCAATATTCGTTTTGCATCATCTCCTCGTGATTCAATAAGAAGATTTATGTCTATGTACCGATCCAATCTCTATGACGCCAATCATCTAGCACATATATTTCGGTCATCCAGTGGATACGACATAACTCATTCAGCTAAGTCAAAATCCAACAAATCTATATTCCACCCAAACTCATCATTCATGCGACAACATCATCCACCGACAGGGTCTATTACATATTACAACATCTCAATACTCATCTGTATTCCAGCCATCAGAGTCTCATAAAGATACATCTACTCTTTCATGTATCAAGGGACAAGTGATCATTTATCTATGTCTCAAATAATCAAGGGTCATAACTTGTTAATTCGGGACACAACTAATTCTCTCAAGCACAACTGCACAACGTGCTAAGGTCATCTATTTTTTCAAGCTCATTCTCTACTTTTCGGTCGTTGATGCAACTCTCTGCATCTTCTAAATCATTCGTAATATCTCGATAAGCGCCTAACATCATCATCAATTGTTGATGTCCAACATGTAATTCCATATACTCAATTCCAACATCATTCTATATTCGGTCCATATTATTCTTCCAAAATCTTTTGATAGCAACACCCCACCATCGTCATTGAGCCTACAATTCTTCTTACCCAACTGATTCAAGTCATCGCCTGAATCCATAATTCGTATCATTCCCGAACCAAGGTATTCATTTCATATTCCTACTTTCTCATTACTCAACATAATGCTAACCATCATAACTCCAAACGAGTTATCCGAACTTAATATTAAGGAATATGCCTAGCCGTCATGTATCAATCGTAATCTCAGCTACGATTTGATACTACCCAATACCTTATAGGTAAAGCAATCACTAAATTATGAACACGGTCAAGGGTCATCTTATCGCTAAGAGGGTAAAGCCATATACCACTTAGAGCTCAAGCCATACTCAAGATAATATTTCTCTTCACATCAAACCAACATCCATTCTGGACTATCCATCCCACTGTGGCTCTGCCGACCATAAATACCAACTAATTCCCTCGCATCTGAAACATAACCAAGTCAACACACATAAGCCAGCTCGACGATTCTATCAATTCCCATTCATTGAAGTCATGAACAATTCCTGTTCCAACATACCATGCCATCACCCTCTGTCGATTCCCACATAACAATCAACTTCTATGAATCGCACACTTAAGGCACCAAACACACATACCAACTTATTATCGCATCATTGTTATTCGTTTGGGTATCATTAAGAATTTATTAAAGCACACAAATCATAGCCAACATATTTAGACTTATTGTATGGAACACCCAGTGAGCGACACAGAAGGATCAACGAATTGTCAGTCGAGGGAGCAACTTAGAATAATTTGGAAGCAATACTGAATAATCACGAAAGTACTTTGAGTTATCGTGAGGCAACTTTGATTTCATCGCGGAAGCAACTTTGAGTAATCTCGGAAGCAACGTTTGAGTCATCGCGGAAGCAGCTTTGAATCATCATAAGAGCAACTTTGATTGAAATAAATCGAATAAGATTCCAAGGACGTAAAGCCGTGCTCTGATACCATTATGTTATGCCCCAATCCCGGAGGTTCGAAAACTAGCCACTGGACGTGATGCCGTATAAGTCTAAATTGTACTTGTACAAGGCAAAACTATTACAGTTTCTGCTATTTCTCAGAAAACAATGACAGTGCAGCAAAACCAAGCAGACAAATTGAAGTCACAACAAGATATGAAGAAAATGTACCTCTTTATTGATATTTGCAATTGATTACAAGACTTGTCATTGAATACAGAGTTTATAATAGATTATAAGACTCTTGAATAACCAACTGAATATACACTTGCCATTTAGACTTTACAAATGAATATGCCGACTTTGCTTACAATGAACTTGTCGATTTGGCTACAATCTCACTGGTACAACTGAGTTACACTGTTCCATACATTATGTCCTGTATAGCAGAAGATATCGTCTTGTAAGAAGAGCTTCTGCACACCCATTTGATTCATCAATGTCAAGCACTGATCAAATGATTTTCCTATGCACGAGCACCTAAAATATTTCCCACAACGTGGGTCAGTACATCATCTATGTACTGGCGAGCGGTGCTGCCCCAACTCACCTACGAAGACAACACTAAGTAATCATGTTATAGAACATTATTAAAAGTGGTTTTTTTCGTTGCCTTAGGATTAATTTTATGTTTATAGCCGACAAGAAGTAAAGCATGCAATTCTCATAGCCAACATAATGTAAAGCAATATGGTATCACCTTTTGGTGATTCTTACCCGCGGTCGTATAGCCATCCATTTACATTTATAATACTTACCTTTTCTGCATAAGACATTGTTATGAACAATATCATAATTCAATATATTTGTCACTGTTCAGGTGATTCTTACCAACAGCCGGCATTCTTTCCTGTAATTGAGTAATAACTTACTCTGCCTGCATAAGTCATTAGCACTGGACCTATCTATATGAAAGTTACTGGCGATGCGCCATCTTGGACCGTCTTCTAGGTATAATAGTGCCCCTTACAGTGCGGGTAGCTAGCCCCACTGAAGCTCCCGTATACCGATGCCAGTACGTCGGCACAAATCCTTGTTCCCCTTAGGATGAACCGGGTCCGTGGCCTCGGATTACCGTTTAAGGAACTACGTTGTCTACAAGTTGTCCATGACCATGCAAATAAATGCAACTTATTTATGAAGAAATATATAATACATAATGAGAAAAACTAAGTAAATTCA
Source organism: Iris pallida (assembly GCA_029216955.1). Taxonomy (NCBI): domain Eukaryota; kingdom Viridiplantae; phylum Streptophyta; class Magnoliopsida; order Asparagales; family Iridaceae; genus Iris; species Iris pallida. The sequence goes on from JANAVB010024994.1 coordinate 105,485, forward strand.
GCCACCATTCTCATTTTTATTGCCATCTTTCTTATTCCAGGGTCTTGGTGTAATCAACATTCTACCTCGGCGACGTGATAATAGAATGTTGTTACCCAATTCCTTTCCCACATCTTTGATATCATACATCTTTCTAAATGATACTCAATGTACTCACCGCCCAATTCTTGGGGCTTAGCATCTGTTTAGCATACATTCATTGAGCTGAGGCTCGACATACTCACTGCCCAAGTATTTGGGACTTTTCCTTCACCTATCATGTATTTCATAGCAACAACACATAAGCCCACAATTCATCGAATGATTCAAAGCAAACAATCGGTAAAATGATTCACAACAATTTTTGGGACATGTGATTAATTATCTTTGATTATCTTTTCAACTTTCATACAAAGTGTTATTCAGCAACTCAACGAGTAAACATAGCATACTATCCTTTTATTAAGCATGAAGCTAAAGGATCTTCGAAAGGTTCAACACTACTCACATTTACGAGATGATTCCTGCCATAATCGCATAGCCTTCCAAGCGTTCCTTCGCATAATCCCAAGTCCAACAAGGCTTCAACGAACTAACCATCCATCATAGGGCATGTTGCAGGTCGGGGTACTACAGATGGTGGCATCGATATTGTGGTGAGTGTGCGTATGTTTAACTTACGTGTGTAGGAGACGTACCTGGAAAGTTGTGAAGTTATTCTTAATAACTTCTATGCCTTGTCACGTATAATTATACGACACTATGAGTGAGATACATTGTGTTGGCACGAGCTTACGCATTCGGCTAGCTACCGGTGTGAGCGGTTCGTGTGTTGGTTCATATAGAGTTAGCGTGAGTCTAGCTAGTGACTTGCATTGAGATATGTATTGTTCGAGTCATGTATATGACTAGTGCAAGACATGGGTGGGGAAGGCTATTAGTAGGCGTATGAGAATCCACATATTAGCCTCAGTGGTTGCTCAAAGTTTTTCGGTTATGGATGCATTGCTAGAGTATATATCCGACAGCGGCCGCTGACCGCACATCAGAACACGGTCAGGAGGTATGCTAGTATATACATAAGTCTCTATCAGATACTTTGCTTTATTCCTATACATACTCATACATGCCAAAATCATCTTCTACGTGTATACACATAGATGGTTAGTGAACCCATTATCATGTTTATTTACAGTTTATTATGGTATTGTTTCTTTTGTATCTTGCTACGTCCCTCTGAGAACCTGGTGATCTCTCCTGGTTGTTGTTGAGCTTATAGTATAGATAGGTGGATGGTATGATTTCGGCTGGAGGGTTCAGGTATTGCTTGTAGTGTTACTTTATCATTTTCTCATGCTTTATATTTTTCTCATGTAATATCTTGCTCATTAGCCTAGTTTTGTAAACTTATATTATTTTCGAGTTTGCTCGAATATGTATTTATAGGCGGCCTATTATATTATATTATGTTCATTCTGGTTTTATTTACCTATATGTGGATTCAGACATGGTTGAGATAGAGTATATTTAGTTTACCTTTACAGCGTACTATGATTAGGATAAGTCCATTAAATTGGGATACTTATTCTAGCCGTACAGCTGACATGCTCATGCCTTAGGTTCCTATATATTCTGGAATTGGGGCATGACAACTATGAACACAAATGAAGCTAGTACTTCCAAAGAAGATATAGTCTAAGAAAATATCGCACATGAAGATGCAATATATGAACCAGAACACAGAACCGTCATCAAAGTGAATGAGGAAGCCGAAGGACTTCAGTAAATATTTTATCACCTATTATATGGAAGCTGATCCACTTACCTATGATGAGGCAATAAAAACCAGAGACACTGCTTTCAGGAAGGAGGTATTCAATGATAATATTGGCTCCATAACATCTAACAACACTTGGGTGTTGGTCAATCTGCTTGAAAGAGCAAAACCTATCGGATGCAAATGGATCTTCAAGAATAAGATAAAGTTAATGGAACTGTTGATAAGTTCAAGGCTAGGCTAAAAGCTAAAGGATTTTCTTATAAGTAGGGAATCGAATATTTTGATACTATGCTCCAGTTGCACGAATGATAATATCCTGATGCTTATTGCTCTGGGGCAATTTACAAGCTAGTGATTCATCAGATAAATGTCAAAACGGTATTCATGATTGTAGATATGACTAAAGAGATTTACATGCAACAACCGAATTGTTTTATCGTCAATGGTCTTGAAGTTAAAGTATGCAAATTGGTAAAATATTGTATGATCTGAAGTAAGCTTCCAAGATGTGGCATGAGAAGTTTGATAATGTCATCATATCAAATAGCTATAAAGTAATCATGACAAATAAGTGTATATACACTAAGTTTGTTGATGACAGAGGGGTGACAGTTTGTCTTTATATGGACGATATGCTAATCATGGGTACGAATCTAGAATGCGTCACAGAGATAAAGAAGTTTCTCTCATCCAAGTTCAGTATGAAGGACATAAAAGATGTTGATATTATCCTGGGATAAAGATCACCCAGACGGAAGCCAGGCTTGCTCTGTCACAAGCTCACTACATAGAGAAGATGCTCATATGTTATGGATGTCAGAATTTTTGATGATCGATATTCCGTATAGGTGTGACAATAAATTGAAGCCAAATCCAGGAAAAAGTGTCAAACATTTGGAATACTCTAGTGTTATCGAAAGCTTCATGTATGTTACGAGTGCAACTAGGCCTTACTTTTTCTTTGGAGATGCTAAATTGATTCGCGAGTAATCTAGGTGTAGAATACGAAAAGCTGTAAAAAGAGTTATAAGATATCTCAAGAGGACTCAAAAATTTGTAATACATTACATCGATTATCCAACTATAGTGGGCTTCAGTGATGCAAGTTGGTGCTATGAAGAAGAGAGCAAAATGTCTATAGGAGGATATGTCTTCTCTATTGATTGGACTACTATATCGTAGATGTTAGAAACAAACTTTGCTCTCTCACTCATCTATGGAATCAGAGTTCTATGCTTTGGCAGCGCAGCGGATGAAGCAGAATATCTTCGGGAGCTCAAGCATGATGTTCCGCTAGTTGGTGCACAAATTTCGGCCATACCAATATATTGTGACAACCAGATGACTGTAGCGGTGCAAATAATCTCTTCAAGGAAGAAGATGATTGTGCAACTTCATCACACATCATTGAATAAGTGCATCAAGGATTATATCATTGTACTGGTTGATGTTCGGAGCTAGGAAAATCTGACGGATCCATTCACCAAAGGCCTCAAGCGTCAACTGGTCGAGGACACAACACAAAAAATAGGCTTGAAGGAATTCTGATGTTAAGCCTTTGTAATTCTACCAGTTAGTATTATGCTATTAGCTCAAAAAAAAAATATACTAGGTATCTTACTTTTTGTTCAAAGAAGGATCATTGACTAGAAAAACATCAGGTACAAAGGTTGGTTCTTAGGGACTGTTGGGATAGTATCCCAAAACCTATGTGGTCTACTTTTTGCTCTTGGTATAGAGCAAGTCCTATGTAAGGTTAGCATTAAGCCTTAATGAGTTCTTGTACATTTGGAATGTCCATCGTACTTTATAAGAACCACAGGTAGGTCAAAATTACAAAGGGGCTAGTACCCCATGCTACAGTAGCATGACACCACATGAGATAGAACCTCGACTTCAAGTTATGTCATGGCGATGTAGCACCGCATAGTGGCAGGTAACCTAATGTTGCAAAGTGGAGAGTAGTAATACAATACTACAAAAAGGCGGGATCTCATGGAACAGTGGTATAACACCACTAAGAGGTTAGACCTCGGCTTTGGGCCATGTCATGGCAGTATAGCACCGCAAAGAAGCAAAATGATTCATGCTAGAAAATGTTAAGCTCTTTAAAAAGAACTCACCTAAGTATATTAATAGAGATGTAGGCCTTCACTTGATGGTAAGCTTGTAGACACCCAAGATACATGCACTGATACGAGGTCAGTACATGGCCTTTAATGTGCCACCAGATGCACAACTGATGTCATTGTGTGAGTGGAAAGAATAGCGGCTAATAGTACTGAATTCAAGGCATAGTCAAATTGGTATAGTAGCGTTGTTTGACCCATACAAAAAGGTACAAGTCATAAGCGACATTTATCCTAACGCATGATGTACAATCACTGTGGGGAATACTCAGCCCATATATTGAAATATGTGGGAGATTGTTGGGGTTTTTTAGAATTGGACTCTAGAATTATAGTCCCACGTCACCTAGAATTCCAAGTGTGTATTTTAATATAAGACTATTCTTTGTATGGCACATGATCCATGTGGTTAAGATGATGGGATATTTTTCTATAGGTCCAATGTTTGAATATTAAAAGAAACATTTATATATTTTTTCCCACTCTTTTTGGGATTTTTTGCGGCAGACTCGGACTCGAGCTCAGACGAAGGGTGCAATTGATGACGCACTTTACACTTCATACGTATGCATTGGGCAATGTGCATTCCTGTATGTAGTTCCTGCGCTGGGTTCGTACGCGTGTGGCTCTTCGATTGCTCTAGGGAAGTAACTGCCCACTTAATTGGCAGGGCGGGGGGCTACAACAATAACTATCCACTTATTGGGCAGGTAAACTTTGTATTTATTGCTTTTAGTAGGGTAGTGGGCTTATCAAGGGGTTGTCTCTCTCCTTCTCTATATATATACACTCTTGAGTTCTTCTTAGTGGACAAATGATAGAAGAGAGAAGATAGTATATGTTGTGCGATTGTTAACTAATGTAGAGTTTCGAGCAACGAAGTGATGCCCTTCCAAGGAGTCAAGGTGTTGTCCGAGCAATCTTTTGAACTTGTTGGTTCCTGGAAGCAGATCGACAGAAAATATATCGAATCTTGCTTTGAGCAACGGTGGTTTTGATCACCCTAGCGAGTTGTCATCTTCTATAAATTCTTCTTCCCTTTTGTTTGTATTTTATAATAGATTGTAGTAACAAGTGTGTTGCAATCATTTACAAGTTATTTGTTTCAGAATTGTTGTATTTCAAGTCATTTGTTATTTTTCCTTCTTCCAAATTGTTGAAATCTTTGGTCTTCTAAGCAAGATATGATTGTACAATTTTTGTATTCATGGGACTAACAAGCTCGACATCACCATGGGTTGTATAATAGCTAAAAGAGCTCCCCCAAATCTAGAGAATAACCAATAAGGCAATCTCATCGGGCTTGATATCATAGACTTTGATTGCCTCATGAGAGCGATTCATCTGTGCATACCCAACAAAATATTGCATTCCAAAGGACCAAATCCATCAAAAAAAACCCAAACATCCTGTATAAATATGAAGCAGACCAGTAGAAATGTGAATATTTGCACCCAATCTGTGTCAGCCATACATTTCTCTATCAATTTCTTCAAACAGGGATAAATACACGACTGCTTTTAGTACAAAAGGGAAGGAGTGCCAGGATGAAGACCAATGTCTAGGAATATTCTAATGAACAGAACAAATTTTGACCATGGTGTAAATATCTAGATGGATATTTGGATATTCTTCGAGTGTCAAAACATACAAGGCGCAATGTGAGAATGAACTTAGTAAGGAGGAGGTTGTTGTGATCGAGGCCTCTGGAGATGATAAATAAAGGCGATGAGATGTGTTAATAAGTGGAGAAAAGGGGTTGAAGTGCAACTCAACACAAATGGAGGTTTTACTTTGCTTCAGCCAGACAAACGTGTGCCTTGAGATATCATCATTGAACTCCCCATTGCTGTGCAGCTTCTCTAGTTTGAATGAAAACAAATGCAACATGGAAAACTTCAACCTAGAGCACTTTCTAGGCCGGGGTCCTGTTTTCCTTCTAGTTATACATGGTGCTTGCTGGGCTCATGATCACAACTCTGCCTTTGTGCAAAGTTCTAGAAGAAACCCAATATTTAAGTATACTTTTCGCATATGCCAAGTGTGGAATTACCTCTCAGGGAGCGAGTGTCCATGCCCCAATCTGTACGTCCTAAAAAGAACCTGGAAATGTAGGAGTCATTTTTCTTGGAACCACTAAAAAGATAGTTCCACGTTGTAAAGCACTAAAAGTTGCTATTTCAATATATAGCTATGCTTGTTATTGAGGTATGCACATGTGGGAGAGTGGTGGTCCATGTAGGTTTTTCTACAGAGGCTAAGGTTAAATTCCTCAAGGAAATGATTAAGCTTTTGTCACACTCTTTGGAAAATTCCTATAGGAGCTAAGTTCGACTCAGACGAAAGGTGCAAAGTGACGCTTTGATGACGCACTTTACACCTTTGGTATTTTGGTCCCTTATCGGCTCGGTTAGAGTTGGGGTGTCCAAACTTCTCTGTAAATAGGCTTTTTTTTGTCTCCTTTAGGAGATATACGAAAAGGAAAAAAAATCCAGTGAGTCCATTCAATTTATGCATAGAGCTGACTACGAGTGTTCCATAAGATCATTTCGTGAATTTATTGGTTCCAGGGAGCAGATCGTCGATAGAGGACGAATTTTGTTTTAAGCAATGGTTGTTTTCATCACCCAGCAAGATTTTTTTATTCTATCTTCTTCTCCTTCTTCCTCTATTCTGTAAACGTTCTCTCATTATTGCAACTGTGTTTGCGACGAAGAACGTGTTTGCGACGAAGAACGTGTTTGTTTTAGTTGCTTTCTGCTCTATACAAATATATTGTAAGTTTGTAATTTATGATTACAGAAGTTTCATTGGAGTCAGAATCTATATAGTTATGTGTGAATCTCTTAACCTCGACAATAACTGCATGATTAAAACAAAGAGCAACCTAGTTTTCTATGAATCTCTGTTCCTGGCTAGTATGATCCATTTTTGCTTCCTCGGGACTAACAATTTCAATGCAATATTCGACAAAGATAAAAAATCGTACAAGTCTTCTCGATACAAGTTTTAATAAATTTGAGAAATTTGAATGTGAGCACTTTAATATCCGAAAAATTAAACTAGTTTAAATCTTCAAGTCGTAGACATCGATTACGTGTTGACTGGGAGCAGATCGCCGATAGAGGACGAATCTTGCTTTGAGAAACGGTGGTCTTCATCACCCCCATTAAGATTTTTTTTAATTTTATCTTCTTCTCATTCTTCCTCTGTTCTGTAACATTCTATCTCATTATTGCAATTGTGTTTAGAATAAAAAACATGTATGTTTTAGTTGCTTCTGCTCTGTACAAGTGATTTTTTAGTTTGTAATTTGTGATTAAAGAAGTTCCCTTGGAGTCAGGATTTAAGAGATCAAACTATTATAGTTTTGCGTGAATCTCTTAACCTCAACAACAACTTCATGTTTAAAACAAAGAGCAAACTAGTTTTGTGTGAATCTCTGTTCCTGGCTACTATGAACCATTTATTGCTTCATCGAGACTAACAATCTCAAATCAAGATCCGACAAAGCTGGAACATCGTACAAGTCTTCTCGATATAAGTTTTAACAAACTTGAAAAGTTTGACAAGAGGACTTCAATATCTAGAAATAGAAGATTAGTTTAAATCTTCAACTCGTAAATGTCGATTACTTATTGACTGAAATCAGATCGTCGATAGAGGACGAATCTTGCTTTAAGCAACGATGGTCTTTATCATCTCAGTAAGAATTTTTTATTCTATCTTCTTCTCCTTCTTCCTCTTTTCTGTAAACATGCTATCTCACTATTGTAAATGTATTTGCAAGGAAGATTGTATATTTTAGTTCCTTTATGCTATATATAAGTGTATTTTCAGTTTGTAATTTGTGATTAAAGAAGTTTCACTGGAGTCATGATCTAAGAGATCAAATTATTATAGTTTTGTTTGAATTTTTTAACATCGATAACAACTTCAGGATTAAAACAGTGAGCAAACTAATTTTGTGTGAATCTCTGTTCCTGGCTAGTGAGATCCATCTTTGCTTTCTCTAGATCAACAATCTCAAAGCAAGATCCGACAAAAATGGAAACCGTACAAGTTTTCTCGATACAAGTTTTAACAAACTTGAAAATTTCAACGGAGAGCACTTCAATATCTAGAAAAGGAAGATCAGTTTAAATCTTCAACTACTAAACATTACGTGTTGATTGGGAGTATATCATCGATATAGGAATCTTGCTTTGAGCATCGGTGGTCTTCATCATCCCAGCAAGATTTTTTAAAATTATATTTTATTCTCCTACTTCCTTTTTCTGTAAATATTCTATTTCATTATTACAACTGTGTTTGCAAGGAATAACTGTAGAACCCTGGGGGGGATGAATAGGGTGATAAAAGTTATCAACACAAATGTTTAAAGTAAATAACAATCTTAATGAGAGAGAGATAAGAGATCAAACACTCGATGTATCTTAGTTTTCTCCCTTGGGACACTCCAGTCCCAGAACTCTCTCCGGCTTTAATCTACTATTGAGTAAATAGTACAACACAAGGTTTGATCCGAAGACTCGTCAACTTCTTATACATGAGTTTTTATCTAAAGGCTCATCAACTTCAATGAGAGCTTTTATCCGAAGACTCTGTCACTACGACTTTTCTAAATAGGAATAATTTTGTCATTTCCTAATTATATTATAATGTGAATATTTATTAGTGAAATATTGTGTATAATTATTTATTTATGATGTGTGAGTAATACGGTTAGTGGATAGCCTAATTTTTAGACTTGTATCAGTAAAATGGTTAGCCTAGACACTAAACTAAAGCCCAATAAATTAGTATATCGTGACTCATAGACTAACTTATTGGACTAGGCCCATTAGGCTCATTAGTCATGACTAATTAGTTAAAATAGAGATTAGACTATTGATCGAAATAGGTCCAAACCCTTCCATGCCATTAATTAGCCATATGACAACTATTAGAGGACAACCTAGGTATTTTGGATTAGTCCTATATAGGTTTTCTTGGCCGACCAAATGGAGGAGCTTTTCCATTCATTCACTTCATTTCCATAGCCTCCATCTTCTCTAATTTGGTGTTCTTCCCATTTGGATCCATTTCTCCACCAATCCATTCCAAATCTCACTCATTCTTCCACCTATTCCTCTCATTCTCTACAAAAGAAGGAGCCTAGAAGGAGCTTGGAGACTAGGAGCAAAGAGAGGAGTCCACTTGCTAGGATCTACGAGTCCAGATCGTATCCATTTGGCTTTTCACTGTGAATCCATGTCCCAATAGGTATACACCTCACTTTTCTTGTTATTTAGACTCTATTTGTGATATTAAACCCTAGGAATTCATCCATGGACTAGGGCTACATATAGGAAAAGTTCTGGGACACTAATGAATCCCTATTTGAAAGCTAGAATTTCGAGAATGGCACACCAAGTGTTTGACACTAGGTTTATTAGGCCTTAATAGTATAGATTGGGTAGTGTGTGTCTAGTTCGTGTCCACAAATGGATATGTGTAGGTCGTGTCGTGATACAGTAGGAAAGGAGATCAATTTGGGGTTTTTGGACTCCTACACATGTGGTGCACATGCTCTATTTTACATGACACTTGACACTAGCCTAGAAATTCAGTAATTATGTTTATATG